>OMPJ01008722.1:8423-32527 GCA_900312935.1 Carapus acus | reverse complement strand
CAGTTACGAGTAGCCTCGAACGCGGCACAAGATCCTGCTCTCCCATTGGTTATCGCCTCCGATGCGAGTCGGCTCCTTAAGATCCTGCTCTGCTATTGGTCCACATCTCTCGCACTGTGTACCTGCCGGCAGTGTTGGGCAGTAGCGGCGTTACAAGTAGCGACGTTACTAGTTTAACTACATTTCTCAGTAGCGTGGTCGTAACGTCGCTGTTTTCTAAATCAAATAGCTTTTAAGTAGTGAAACTATTTTACTGATCAAATAGCGCGGTAGCGTCCGCAGAAGCTATGTTTTCTCAGGTATTTCTAAACCTCAAACGCAGCGGAGCTTTTGCTGCTTTATTTAAACAGACGGGAGCACAGTCCCGCACATGCGCGTGTAGCCAACAGACGCGATTCCGTGTCACGTCACATACCTGTCCTGCTGCTGATGGGAACGAGTGCGCAAATGAGGAGGAAAACAGAGGAGGCGGGAGAGAGTTCTGTGTCGGCGGCGCCGCCATGGCCCTACCTTGATAAGTTTATGACTTTAACTGAATCATCAGAGAAAAAATATGTGTTCAGATGCTTACTCTGCAATCTCAAAACGAAGCTGCTCTCAACGTCCAAAGCGACAAACAGAAATTTAAGGACACACATTTAGGTGATTCCCGAAGCTAACACAACAATCGCCGGCTAACATAATAATTGCAATTCAGTCAGTAGCATCGACCACCTAAGTGGAATTTTGTCTTTGCCTTCTCAGTAAAATTACATGCGGTTACACATGACAACATACAACAAAACACAATATATAATAAACAACCAAAGAGAGACTGTCTCTCTGATGCTAATTTTGAAAAGCTTCTGATTTGCCGTGTTAACAAGCACCTGTTGTAAATTGTTGAAAAAAAAAATAAATAAATAAAGTAGCTTTGATGTAGTTGAGCTATTTTTTTCCTAAATCATAGCTCAGCTTACTACATTTCTATGTTGGGTAGCTTCAGTGTAGTGAAGCTTCATTTAATATGGAGTAACTGGTAGCTTAGCTCACTACATTTTCCAAGTAGCTTGCCCAACACTGCCTGCCGGCATAATTCGTCTAGTTCGTTTTGACGCGCCAATATCCACTTCATTTCTTAAAGGATTTAAAGTATTAAAGGTTTAGTTAGGTTTATTTATTCAACCATATATCATTCTTGTTTTTTTTCATTATTATTAAATTTAAGGTGTTTTTTTCTGAGGGCTTGGCAGGAATCAGCTATTCTACATATAAAACTTGATTCAAAATACAAAAGAATCATTATACGAAGGCTACTCTGGAACCGATTTATTTTGTATCCTGAGGTATCACTGTACATGTAAAATATGGAAATGCATATTTCTCACCGTACATTAAATCAGTGAGCAGGATGTCTCCGATGAGATGCCAATACTGATTTCCACAAGTTGGAATCCATATCAGAACCTGAGCATATATCAGATGAAAACAAAGATGGGGACAAAAGATGCTGACGCAGTGTGTAGATTCACGGCTCAGCGCTTATGTAATATGACCCCTGTGCAAAACAAGCAGGTCTTCCCGTATGTGAGCGCCTGAGGCATTTTCTGGTAGCCAAATGCAAACACAGCGTCACAGCGCTCCCATTTTAGCTCGGGCGCAGCGGCGGGGACGTGTTAAACCACAGGGCTGAGCTCCGACCGCACACACTCACACTCACACAACAGAGTTGTGTTGTGAGGACACCTCTGCGTCGGCCGCGCGGCTCCTCCTGTGTCACACCGTCGTCTGTCTTCTACGGACGAGACAGACTGGAATGTGCATTATTTAGTCGTTATTCAGCCTGTCCTCCAATGGAACTGGATGAGCACGGAACACTCTACTTTTTTCCTGCTTGAAAAAGCTAGAAAAATTGGATTTTTTGAATCATTTGTACTGTTTAGGAGTAGTTTTGTGTTTCCGGTATTCATCAGGGTACCTTATGTTTGTTGACGATTCAAGATGAATTTAGAGGAAACAGACTAGGTTGCATAAATCTACATTATATGATAAGATATTATTGCTAAATCACATCTTGTAATACTCCTTGAAAAGTAAAAGGCCTGCTGACAAAAAGCGGGAAGTGAGAAACCATTTTGTATTGTGGAAACAAAACATTTGTGGTAGAAGACATGCCCACATCATCGCCTTGGCGAGCCGGTCAGGGTAATGCAGCTCAGGGCGAAGCGAAAAAAACCTGTTACATGAAACAGGCAAAGAAGGAGCAGGATCACAATTTCACCCACAGTTCTCTCGGTCGCAACCACTATTGGCTTTTGTTTCAGGCGGCATGGATTTTCCACAGCCTCCCTTTCTCTCACTGGCTTGCTCGCGGCGACATCACAAGCAACGATACAGCCTCAATAGAAGCGAGAGCAGTGTATGTTTATATCGATTTATCTACTTGTGCACCAGCTTTAAACGTGCAAATCGCAGAGAGACGACATTCGTTTATTTTCATGGGATTCGCAACTCCCATGCACAGGTTTGTAAAACACATGCCACTATGTGTGATACAGTAATCCCTCATCGCAGATTTTAATGAATGTTCAATGTAGATTTATATTGTGGTTCCCTTGGTTCATCATGGTTTTCTGTCGGCGATTGAAATTTAAATAATTTTCGTAAAATTGGACGATCCCTGTTGGGATAAAAAGCAATTTCTAGCCCAGTGTTAAAAGAAACAAAAGATGCAATACAGTACTATTGCCGTTCAACTCACTCTCCACTCTCCACGCATCAGCAGCTTCTTTTTTCAGTTTTAGGAACATTATTTTGGCTTTTTTTGTTAAATTCTAACTTCATTGAACCCCTGACGATGCCGCCCAAACATCTTGTACCCTCTAAACCCTCTGGCAGTGACTCCAAGTGCCAGATGAAGACACCTAGAATGGCGGAGAAGATTTTACACCTTTTACACCTTTTACACCTTTTACAAAAGTGTCTTAGAGAATAGAAAACAGTGTATGGAGGTTTACAAAAACTTTAATACATGAAAGAACATTACGATACATTGCTGTACCCTGATGATCCACTTTAACCAATGCTGTTTATACTTTTTACCTTTCGTGGGTGGCTCTGAAACCTAACCTCCTCACCTGCCCCCTATAGATGAGTGTTTACTGTATTGCCAAAACTTAATACGTGGTAGCATTACAAACTGCATATGAGAATATATTCACAATATAAATGCACAGTGTATGTGCGACACATTGCGATTCACTTCTGATGTTTGCCCATTGATTCAGAATGGCACATTCATAACAACGCTGTCGAAGTCTTCGAGCAGGCAAAAGCCACGGCCACGCTCCCGCAATTCACTCCACATTTATGTCTTCTGCCCGCTGATGCAGATCTGTTGGAGTAGGAGCTTCAGGAGACGGTTTAGCCCACACTAGCCCTTTGTCCGAGCGCATCTCACGGTCACCGCTGCTAACTCGCCTATGATCTCCCTCGCCTGCTGGGAAACTGGCTCCGGGGCAAAGACGGGGCGATCATATGAAGCCCACCCGGGCCAAACCAATGTTACATAATCGGGCCACAGGCTGGTCAAACCCGAGAAACAGTATGAGCGCCGAGTCGAGTCGCCTTCTCGTCACGCGTTCTCAGTTTCGTTGCTGCCCTGAATAATATTAGTTTTGGGTGGTCATTGTAGTGGCCATGAGCACACACATCGAAAAAAGAGCATTACATTTCTTTTCATTTCGTTTTCGATTTGTGAGAGCTACAAAACCTTTTGGCATAGGCGTTACAAGTGTGCCAGTATCACGCCGTTAGTTTTCTCAAATATGGGATCTTTTCTGTCATTGCTCTGCACATTTTGTGCTGGAAAGCAAGTATAAGTGGGGAAGTGCTCCTCCTGTAATTGCCTCCTTGGTTGGAATGAGACAGCAAATTCTGCTTTTTTTTTTTTGCTGATTTCTGTCCACTGCTACCTTTGCGCCGTTCACGTGCTTCATCCGGAGAACAATTTGAGGGATGAGAGGAGAGTACGCTTTCCCTTGTTAGAAGAAAACAAATGAGTGCCGCCTGGCAGAGGATATCTGGGGGAGGAAAAAGAATTGTTCTCCGTCTGCAATTTATTTTGTTTGCGTCGTGGAAAGTTAGCAATTCTAGAGGCCTTCATTGCATAAAACGGTTTGGATGATGAGAGAAGACTTTACAACTCTTATAAGATGTAATATTGATATTCCTAGAAAATAAAATGAGGCTATTCAGGACGAGTCTGCAGTGCTTAGATACTCAACCGGAAAAAAAACATCTGACAGACTGTTTTTGTTGTCCAGAGATACTGTATGTGACACTTATTTTCATCATTTGTTGAAGTGTCACATCAAACCAACACTCGCTCACAGTCCTCCGTGTGCTCGCTCTAAAAATGCAACCCAGCGATACAAAGAGCAGTTAAATGACTTTGGCACACGTTACGCCGGAGTGTCAGGAGGAGGCGAGAGGAGCTGTGTGGCTGGGAACAAAGCCCAGCGATTATATTGTCCTTGTTCCTGCTCGTGTAATAGCAGGTTTGGATGCAGGTGGGGAAATGATGGCGATTATCTCGGCCGACCGAGTGGGACGTCTCCTTTCAGTCTCCCCGCGAGGATGGCGAGGGCCAGACGGGAGAAAAACGGACGTGGATTACAGAGGAGCTCGGGGAGCAATATCACGCTCCCCTTACTCCCACGTCAACTCCACCTCCTGCCCGAGAGCGTGGCCTCCCTCCCCCTCCTCCTCCTCCTCCTTCTCCTCTTTCAAAACCCTCCATCGCTCCACTCGTCTCTCTTTCCCCCCCAACCTCTCACAATTCCTTTTGCCTCTGTGCCACGTGTGTGCTGAGGGTGGAGGACATGCCGCGCCGGGAGAGCGAATGAGAGCGAGGCGAAGATGAGAGGAGATGTGCGAGCGTGACGGGTGAGAACGCGGTACTCAGACTGCAGGTTGTATTTTCCTCGATAACGTTAACGCCTCATTTTCAAGGTGACAGACAACGTGTTAAAGAACAATTTCTCAGGGATTCACTTGCCAAAAAATGCCAGGAAACCTGCTATTCAATTGCATAGTTTAATGGGAAGATATTTATTTTCATCTGCTTAACATTTGCTGCTGTTGCTTGGTCTCTGTTGTTGTTTTCAGTCTTGTTATGTATTTGTTGCATCATCTTCTTACCTTACCTTATCTTACCTTACCTCCTTATCTTCTCTTGTCGTGTCTCGCTTTATCTAATCTTAACCGCGTCTTGTTTTCTCTCATCTCTCATTGCTTAATTGTGAATAGGAAGATGTGGAGGAGTGATATCATCTTACATGGAAAAGGTAATTACTGTCATTGTGTGTTTGCCTCCAGATGCGAATGCTAAATATGTCATTCTCAAGTGTAAACTAATGAAAGAAGCCAATTTGCATAACTATAATCATATCTTTAAAACGCTAAAGCTGAGATGGAAAAGTTTCTCACAGGAGTTGTAAACATCTTAATTGCACTCCACAAATACTTCCCTGGGTAACAGATAATTTTTAATAGAAATGAAAAATGTGATCTAAATCCGCACCGTGTTGGATGGGTGTGGGTTGTTTGTGCAGGTGTTGTGGTCTAAGTCGCGCAGGCTAGCTTGTCGGTCTGAAGGTTGTCGAATGTCTTTTGCTTCAAAGCGGATGGACCCGCGCACCTCAGAGCACCCAGAGGCGACACGGTGGCCGTGGTCTGTCTGATCCACACCACGAGGGACTTGATCTTGCAGTCGCACAGCCATTGGTTGTCGTGGAGGTAAAGCTTCCTCAAGTCTGACGAGGGTCAATAAATGAATGAAAATGAAAAGGCGTTTCTGAAAATGAGGTTGTAACACCTGGAAGTTGGACTCACCTGACAGGCGGGTGAACAAACTCCCATCGAGTGTGGCTAGGCGGTTCCCGCTGAGGCCCAGCTGAGAGAGCTTAGGGGTGTTTGTGAAGACGTCTGGAGGCAGGCGCTGGAGCACGTTGTTCCTCAGATACAGTTCCTAGATCAGGGGTGTGAAACTCATATCAACAGAAGGCCACACCAACATGGTGGTGGCTCTCACGGGGCCAGATGTCATGTCAATTATATAGGAGGTATAAATGTAATTCAAAGTAGGGTGGAACTTCTCATTTAGAAATATCTCATATTCACAATTTCTTACCCATTCAACATACAAACATCCCATTTGGATAGATGTAAAAATTCGTCAGGTCTTTGCTTGCTCTTATGATATACTGTACATCCTTGTATTTTATCAGAAAAAGTAATCTAATCTATCAATCTATCAACAAGTCATCAACCAATTCCCTCACTTGGTATACGTTGATGTTTCTTGACAAACTGGTATTTCATAAAGTGTGTATCTAGCACAACTGCTGTCACTTTACCAGTAACATGATCCACAAGCATTTTGGGAGATGTAGTTCGTGGGTTAATGCTTGTTTAAATGAGGGAGACTTATATGTGTCCTATATGAACAAGACATTCTCATTGGCGATGTCTCGTTTTCGTCCGAGGAAGATCTTGATTCTTGCATGTGCTACCTGCAAATTGGTCAGGCCATCCAAGGACGCGGGGGTCAACGTGGACAGAAGGTTATTGTCCAGCACCAGCATCTCCAGGGAGCGCAACGGCTTGAACGCTCCAGCAGGAATAGACCTCAGGCTGCGTTAGAAGACAAAAACAAAATCCCTCAGGCAACAAAACAGCGACACCAAGCATGGCTTGTCGTCAAACCTCCCATGCCATCTCACCTGTTATTGTCCAAGTTCAGGAACATGAGCTGGCGCAGTCCGCTGAAGGCCTTGGGGGAGATCCTCTGGATACGATTGAGGGAGACGTCCAGCACTTTGAGGGCGATCAGGGACTTAAAGACATTTGATGGGAGAACTGTCAATGCGTTGAGTGGGAGGTCCAGGTCAGACAGATTTCTCATGCCCGCAAACATCTCCGGTTTAAGGACGCCAATCTCGTTCTGGCCCAGCATCAGGAAACGAAGATTAAGGAGGTCCTTTGGAGAGAGGCGAGGACAGAACACTCGGCGTATCAGCCAGGTCATTTAGAGTCATCAGTTTCGCTACAAATCTGGTTAGAGGCTCATACCTTGAATCCCATTGGTGGAAGGTTGGTGATGTGGTTACCATACAGATTGAGGAGCATCAGCTGTTTCGCCCCGGCGAAAGCCTGGGGATGGATGGACTTGATGGCGTTGCGCTCCAGATTGACGCTCTCGATCTTGGGGGTCTTTTTCAGCACGTTGGGCTTGAGCTCGGTGAGGCCGTTCTCACCTTCAGATAGAGAGAGGAATGAGTGGACGCTGGAATTGCATCTTAACCCTGCTGAGAGAGCCCGACTGGTTTATATGATGCACCTAATTTGAGGATCCAGGCATCTGGGGGGAGTTTAGTGGGAAAGACTCTCAGTCCCCTCTTTCGACAGTTGACCTCTGACTTCTCAGGGCTGGCCTTTTTAGAGCATTTACAGACGTTAGGACAGCTTTGTGCGGCAGCCTGCACCACCCACAGTGAGAGGGTCAACACCAAGAGGACTTGCATCTTCATGTCAGTGCTTAGCAGGAGACAGAACATCACAGAATAAATGCCAAACATTTTTTTTTAAGACAGCTTTTGTCATTCTCGTGTTACCAGTTGATATATTCTATTCATATCCTGTCGATTGTAGTTAAGTGAGACAAGGACCTACGGAGAGAGAACTGATTTTGTCTGAAAGTGCATAGACAGAAACACAATGCTATCAAAGCATTTGGACAACTTGTGGTTGTTAAGTTATCTCGCTAAACGTTCAGTGTTTGCTTCACATAGAAATTCTAGAATTGACTGGCAGCTAATCCTATTAATTGCGTGTGAGAAAGCTGTGCCTACAAGCTGACAATAGCAGAGGCAACGCCGAGTGAAACCACAACAAAAAATGTTTAAAAAACAACAGCCTGTCGCTACAATCTGCAGGTTCATTTACCAGCAGCAGGAGTTGATAACAAAACACAACCCGGTACCTCATTGTGTATTTTTCTCCGAAACTTAGACAAAAATAGGTGAGAAGGTAAAACCTTCACCTCACCTGCACAGTTCCTCGTCACACCTTTAAACGCTGCTGGAGCTCCCAGATCTGCTTTGCTCAATTCCCAGGATGTGCAGCCCCAGTTTTTAACCTTCCAAAGCTTTCGATGCGCACCAGTTGATTGCGAGAAAAGAATAAATAGCCTCCTGTGGGCTCAACTCCCACTGTGGCCCTTAAAATTGATTTCCAGATAAATAAATTACGCTTTTAATTCGTTTTAACACCCGACTCAGCCCGGGGAAATACCCAGCCGCGTCTCGCCGTGCTCTGGAAAACGCAGGTGCGCCGGCGCAAGGCGGGAGAGTCTCGCAGGGTCTTGTGCAAAACACTCGTCGGTGTGTTGGTGTGGAAACGCAGCCGCGGCGGAGAGCGAGAGGAGGTGTGAAAGGCGTAGAGAAAGCGAGCGCTGCCATGTCACGCAGCCTGGAGAAATGTGGCGTCGGCAGATTATGGAACGGATCCACGTTAAGAAGCAGGTTTGTATGTGTGTGTTAATGTGTGTGTGTGTGCAGGGATGGAGGGCTGTCAAGCCGTCATCACTGACACGATAAACTGACAGAAATGGCGCTAATCTTCAGACATGTGAGATGTACCTGTGAAGGCCTGGACACCATCCAAGAAATAACAAGTCCTTAAACAGAATATATTAACCCATTTTTTGGTGATGAAAGCATCCTCGCTCATGTGGGTGATGTGGTAAGTTCGGTAACGTGGTTAGTCGCTCGGCGTAGCAGCCTGTGACTCAAATCGTTCCACCGCCACACCGAGATGTGCTTGCCTGTGCACGTGGAAGTGGGTCAGAGCGGTAATTCCTTATGAGAGGAGCGACCAGAGGAACTGCCAAACATGTCACTCTCCGTTACACAGGATGGAGAAGGATGGAGGATGGAGGGGGGTGGGGAGGGTGTGTGTGTGTGAGAGAGAGAGCGAGAAGCGGATACGGTGAAAAGGAGAGACGGAGGAGACGAGGCGCCAGAGGTGGCGAGCGGCGGGAAATTGAGACGGAGCGGATGGGTGGAGATTTAGAGGGAGCGGGAGGACGGCGGCGGAGAGACGAGGCAGAGGGAGAGTGGCCACGAAACCGTGCGGAGGAGTGTGTGTGTGTGTGTGCGGGCCAAACACCAGCCTGTGAGGCACGGCTGAGGGATTAATGGAGACGCGCGGCGAGGGTGGAGTGGGGGACGCGCGGAGGGTGGAGGGTGGAGGAGTGGAAGTGGCGGCGGAGAGACAGCTGTGCTGACTGGTCTCATTCTTTTGTCAGGAGAAGAAGAAGATCAAAGATCCTTTTCAAACCTGGCCAGCAAGCTCTCTCTCCCTCTCTCCCTCTCTCAAACACACACATGCACGTACGCACATACACACTGCCATCTGGAGGAGTGTGTTAAGCCAGAATTCAGAGAGATTAGGGAGTGAGATAGAGTGATAGCAGGAGAAAGGAGTGATGACGAGAGGGAGAGACGCCTTGGGTGTGTGCGTATATGTGTGTACACACATGTGCATGTACGTGCCTGTGTGTGTGTGTATGTGTGTGAAGGGATGGATGCTCAGAGGCTGACATCCACAGATGAAGATTCTGTTTTGGTGGGCGTCTAATTCGTCGCGACGTATGCAATTACAACATCAGGCTCTCTAATTACAGCGTGAACTTCGATGCAGAGCGTCAGCCCTGAAAACACTCGCAGGGAGGAAGCAGGGGACGCAGCTGGTTGGATTCTTCAAGGCAAAAAATCTCTGGGTGGGATTTTTGGAGACCATAGAGAGGCGAATACGAAATGATAGAGGGGGAACAGAGAGGGAGAGCGAGAGGGAGAGGGGCGGGAGAGGAGGAACGAGAGAGGAAGCGAGATTGACAGGGAGCCAAGGAGGAGCAGGGAGCAGCACGCGGAGCTGATGGGGACGGGCTGATAAATGCCTCAGCCTCCTCACACAGCCATCTGAAGCTGTTTACAGCCACTCCACCCGCGGCAGATGGCCGTTCATTTTGCGTGGCGACGGTCCAACGGCGACATATGTTAACAATGGCTCAACGCCATCGGATCAAAGCTAATAGTGATCAGATGGCATTTTTATGGAGGAGCGTGTCACTTAAAGTGTCTCCCCAAAAAGCTCCCGTCAATAAATAGCCACCGTGAGAGCAGGGAATGGGCCGTGAAGTGTCTATTGATGGTTGAGTCTTCGCGCTGGAGTGCCAATTACAGGCGGTCGCACCTCAGTTTAATCATAGTAACGTGGACGTTCTGCTTTATCTCAACCTACTAGCACAAGTGAGCCGTCGCCATGAATGTGGGGGAGTTTTTTTTTATATCTCATTCTAACCCCAAACATTGAAAATTGAAACTCTAGAGGGTGTCCAAATGAATTTTTAGCCCTTGGTGTTCCCACTTGGGATGAATAACTGTTTCGGGAGGATTTTTGTATCTCATTCTGACCGCAAAGATTGAAAACTGAAACTCCAGCAGGTGTCCAAAGGAATTTTTATCCTTTGCATTCCTAATCGGGATGAAAAAAAGGAGTCACTTTTTTTTTTTTTTTTTTTTGTATTTCATTCTAAGCTATGGGTCACCGACTATATTTTGTCAGAGGGCCAGAAATTTACCGGAAATGTCACCCTAAAGGCCGGACCCTCCGAAAAAAAATCTAATTTTGGAATAATCTTATTTTTTATGTTTATTGTTTATATATTTTTTCCATTTCATCACAAAACTGAAGGCATTTTTAGCGTAGTTGCTTCAATAGTGTGGACCACACCCTCACAATTTTTGAATCCAGTGATGGGCCGGATTGAACAGTTCAGCGGGCCGGATCTGGCCCAAGGGCCGTCACTTTGCGATCACTGCTCTGAGCCCAAACATTGAAAACTGAAATTCCAGCATGTGTCCATAGGAATATTTAGCCTTTAGCATTTCTGCTTGAGATGAGTAACTGTTATTGGACCACTCCAGAAACTCAAACTAAGTCCGTTCCCTATCTGCCCGACCCCAGCTCAGCATAGAGAGACAAGCCAAGCTATTGAAATTGTCTTTCCCTTTACCCACTGAAGAAGTGACAGCAGCTCAGACTGCCAGGCAACCAAATGAGGACACATTTGTAGCGGGTTGTGTGGGGGGTTGTAAGGACATGACACATTTAATGTTCAGAGATGAAAAACCTCGTGTTTGTTTTCACTCTCCCATCTGTCAAATGATCCACTTTTCAAAATAGGCGTCGAGCGGCAAAAAATGGTAAACAAGTTCTTGGGGACATGGTGACAAGGTCGAGCAGACGCACAGTTGCGTGAGCAGATGCTCGCACGATACCGATGCGTTTGCACACAACAGCTCAGAGGCCATCGAGCTGAGTTTAGACGATGGCGTGAAGCGCTGCACGATCGTGTTGGTGGAGGGAATCTGCTCCATGACGCATCACGGGCCAAGAAGGACGACTCATTAAATGTGTCCTGCACTGTTTTTGGTAGAGAGGTCAATAAAGTAGAAATAGAGAAATGGTTATAAATCGCCCTGCTCTCCTAAAACAACAACCAACTCCTGGCTCGAGTCTCCATCAAAAGCCTCCAAGGTTTTCCAACCCTGCTGTTAAACAGCCCGATGTTGGTGCGATGCTCCGGGTGTGAGCCACAGGCTTTCTGTGAGGTTTCCACCACAGATGCTGACTGCAGTGATGCTCAGGGAAGCGTGTCCAACTCAAGCACCTATTCCCAGCGCGCCGCCTCAGATATCCCACTCAAATCAACCTTTGTCTATTTAAAGGGAGACTTGCTTGTTTGGCTCTGGCGAATGGCTCAATTCACATCTGACCCCCACCACACTCCTCCGCCCAGTCTGTCCAGTGCACTCTCCATTCCCAGGTTAACTGGACGCATATCAACCCTGCTCCAGCTGCAGGGCTGGATTGTGGCACATGCTATCGCCATGGTGATGGCGAGGGCGGCGATCGCCACAGCTGACTAGCATCACCTACCGATGGTTGATGATGTGAGAGGTGAGTCAATGTCGATCTAGTGGAGAGAGATGTGTCCATATCGAGGACAGAGTGGGTTTGCATGAATCTATGTGGAAATTTCTGCTGGATTTTGTTTCCCTGTCTTTACACATTAGTAAGAGAACAGTTAGCAGAATACGAAAATGTTGCATCATTCGCGACAAGATACAGAGAAATGCGATCAAATGGCTGTAGCTGAGGCAGCTAAGACACCTCTTACAGTCATTCTCTCCCTGCATCTGTCAGATTATGTGCACTGGAAGTTATGATGCAGGCCAATTGAGATTTTCCTGTTGCTACCGCTATCTTCTCTGTTTTGAACGGACAAATTTCCCTCAGTCTTTGCCACCAACACAGCAATGATTTGGTCATCACTCAGATGTTTAGCATAAGCGGGTCGGTTTCATGTGTCAAAATGAATATCAATGCTATTGGGAAACATGACATGATGTAATTTCTTGTATGTGTTCTCCCCTAACTTGTTTGTGCTCTAACCCTGACCTCTCTGTTTAAAAGAGAAATCAAATGAGAGTGAACCCCTCAATATGAATGAATTTTTTTGTATTTCATCATGGCATTGAGCAAACGTTTATATCTATCAGTTGTCTGTAATAGGAAGCTAAACAAGCTTACAAGTGTAGGTGTCGACCTGCTGGTTCTGCAACTGCGCCTGACCTCCAGGTTCTCTGTGGGGATGGTCCGTCAAGCAGCGAGTTCCTTAGCGGAGATAAAGATGAGACGCGCATAAATGATTACGATCCTCATCACCTAAGTGGGTTCCGCGGCGGTTACACTTTTTGCTTGCGCAGCTGTTCGGTTCAGATTAGCTGCTCCGAAGACATGAAAACTGGGTCACTTGCGGGGTTGATTCCGCATGGTTATGTAACACGCATGTCGATCAAAGACAACGTTAATCATGCCGGGGACGACAAAGTCTGACCTCTACCCATCTGCTGAGCAATCTCAGGGGTCAAACTAATTACAAGTTGCACTTCTAATTTGTTTTCACCATCTAGACACCAGTTTTTTGTTCCTTCATCCTTAGATTGAGCCTCTCTTTCCCTTGGATAGGTGCATGTTCATTTGATGAACATTCAATCTTACGTCGATGAGTGTATCAAATTTGGAGTGGCTGCTGTGATCATAACCTGCGGTCTGTGTGTGCTACATATCTAAATACACAATCACAATGTAATGTTTGCATCTGCGTTGGATTATTGAGTCAGTTGTAGGATTAACTGCTGCACACAAACAAGCACGCTGCATATTCCTTGTTGATCCTCACTGATGACCATGGAACGGCCTGTTTGCACATGAGACTCATTTTCAGAAACATGAATATCTCTCCAGGTGTTTGCTCTCCTCTACTGCCACCCTCAGGTCGAAATATGAAATACGTGTCATATCTGGGTGGGGGCCATTAGCTGCGCAGAGCGCATTCATCCTCCCTGAAGAATAAACCCCTTTTGATTATAATGACCTTAATGACTTTTCCTACACAGCTGACCACCCTTAGGGCAAACTTGGTTTTTCAGGCAGGCGTGCTGGCTCTGAGAGCAGAACAGTCATCAGTTTGTTGTTTATCTCTGGAGCTTAATTTACACTAAGGTCCACAGGGGCTGCTTGTGGGCATAATATTTGTAGCGCTTCAACGTCATCATTGAGAACCCATTTGTTTTGTGATACTAGGCTAGATTTAATTTGCGCATGGTGTGTTGGTTACTCTGCAGAATGAAACAGAAAGAGAGCAACCGATGTTTTTGGGTATTTGGGTTTTTTTGGGGGGTTGTTTTCTTTTTTGTGTGTCTTTTTTTCTGTGATAAATGTTGCAGCAGGGTATCAAGGAATTGCTTTGTCGTCTCCGAAGCAGATGTGATTTAATACTATTTCCAATGCGACTCAATAGTTCAAGTAGCTTCAATCGGACTAAAACATACTGCAACAATGCATTCTGCCTGAAACACACAAAGGACTGGAGAGTCCTTTGCCAGTCCTGGAAAGTCCTTTGCTTGTGCAAACTACTTCCTTAGTAGTCCTTGGAAAGGATGAGGCAAATTACTTGATTGATTTGAAGAAGAAAGAATCAGACATCCAGCCCCTGATCGTCAACTGAGACAAGGCTGAGAGAACCTCCAACTTCTGCTTCCTGGACGTCCACCTCAACAATGACCTGACTTACAGCACCAACACTGATGCCATTATCAAGAAAGCTCAGCAGAGACAACACTTCCTATGAGTCCCTAGGAAAGACAACCTCTCACTTCTGGTGTCCCTCGACCAGTCCTCTGTTGAGAGTATCTTAACATACTGTGTATGGAAACATCGAAGTGTATGGTGTATGGTACAGTATGTGCATGAAAACATACAAGTGTATGGTTCTGGAGTTGCCACTCCCAAGGGTTGTAAACACCGCCTAGGGGATCATCGGTTGCCCCTCCCTCCCTGGATGAATTGTACAACTCCCATTGCCTAAAGAGAGTCCGCAGCTTCGTGGAGGACCCCTCCCATCCCAGGCACTGCCTCTTAAAACTCATGCACTCAGGACGGCGCTGCGAGGGAATACAAGCAAGGACAATTAGAATAAGGGACAGCCTCTGTCGCAGAGCTGTCTCTGTGCTCAACACGTCCTAAATGAGATTTTACCTCAGAATCTCTTGAACGGGAAAAATCTGGGGAGGTGCAATAACGTTATGGTGCAATATACTGCAAATATGTGAAATACACTCGTGTGTTATCATGCCTGCACGCAATAACCTAAGAGTTTCCAATGTTCCAAATTCGATGTATACCAGGCATATACCACCTCATGGACCCTTGTTCTCCAGCACTGTTGTTCTTTCCATACACCTTGTTTTTTTTTTTCTTTCTTTTATGTTGCAGAAGCACCTTGGGTAGTGCAACATTCAATCTCACTGGTCATTGAGCCTGTTTTCCGTAGCAATGACAAATTAAGCCTGAGTTTAGGTCTGAAGTCTAAGTCTTAGTCCAAGTCTGAAGTCTCTCTCTCTATCTCTCTCTCTCTCTCAGACCTTGACCCAGGTATGTCCAAAGTCCAGTCCATGGGTCTCATCTGGCCCGCAGACCCCTAACTTGGACCGCTCATGACAGCTGACAGACCAACGTGTAACCCCTCCCTGGCTCCCTCCCTCCCCGACAAGTCACGGACGACTGGCCCTCGGGGATTATCACCCCATCAAATCTGGCCCACATTGAAAAAAGTTTGTACACCCCTGCCTCAACCTGAATGTTTTGGCATAGAAGCAAACAGACTTGCAGCAGTGACGGCATAGCTTCCCTTTTGCTGTTTGATTTGAGTGGCCATTGCGCTGCATTATAGGACCTTTTGCATGCATAATGTAGCTCTATGGCTCACAAACAAAACGGCTGCGTCTTTGTGGCGGGCCGATGATGCATTTTTGTCTGCACAGTAGGTGCATGTCGCCATGGTAACAAATCGACAGTTTACCCAGGGCAGCTCCCTGGTCCCTCTCAAGGTGATGCAATGTGATCCCTTGCCGCAACTCAAACTGGCCCATTTAGGTGGCATATCCAGTGCATGCCTGATTCATAACGTCCTGTTAACTGCAGTCATAAATTAGATGAGGAATCATCTCTCAATTCCTCCTGACTGCACCTGCCATCATATACTTAAGCATTGTGCTGTGCGAATGCTATCGTCAGATTATACAGGTGGAAGCTTCAATGCACACATTTAGACTTATTTAAGATGCCAAATTACATTAGCATAAAGTAATGAAACTATATGATATGGATATCAAAACCAAAGGTAAACAAACTATGCCAGTACAAGTGTTTTGCCAGATCATTGCTTGCTATAGCGTCAATTTCAGACGTATAATCAGGCAAAACAAACAAACAGACAAACAATTCAGCCAAATGACAATGGAGAGGGGAAGTTTGTTTATCACAATTGTGACTTTATCTTAGCTGCTTTCGTAACAGCCTTATTTGAGACTGGAATGATTTTTTGTTTTGTCCCCATTCTGTTGTCAAAGTTGACAGCAAGTGGCAGCGCAAGCGGGAATTCTACAATGAAAATTGCCAATGTAGGAAATATCAAATAACAATAACTTTAATACGTTCAATAGAATCAAGAATCAGGGCTCTAAGTGTGAACATTATTAGAGATGGATTACTAGACACATACGCTGAAACAATCCTTCCTCAGTCATTCACGAAAAATGATTAAAACTGACCTGATTAAATTTCTAAAATATCAATTTAAATTTGGATAAAGATGATATTGAAAGACCTTGTATTAACAGACACACACAGGAAAAGACCAGGAGCCTCTCTTTCTTTAGCTACCTGTACCATCCTGAGCCATGTACTCAGGTAT
This sequence comes from Carapus acus, assembly GCA_900312935.1. Lineage (NCBI taxonomy): Eukaryota > Metazoa > Chordata > Actinopteri > Ophidiiformes > Carapidae > Carapus > Carapus acus. Next base: position 16,101 of record OMPJ01008722.1, on the reverse strand, counting down.
TTTTAAACGAATCTTGCAAAAGGTAAGCATCACAACTGAGGACAGTTGCCCATTCTGTGCAAACCATCCTTTGTTATTGTTAGAATTCAGTTTTCACTTTCTTTATTCATGTGTGGCACATTATTCATGGACTCATTATTGTAACATGTTGGCAGCGCCTGAGCTCCCTCTGGAGCCGGTGTGGAAGCATTAATTATTTCTGATAATATGATAAGGCCAGAGTAATTTATTGCAAAGACAAATGAACAGAGTGGTTCATTTGTTTACAACAGAGAGCCTCAGGAGTTTCAGTTCCCGCTCACTCTAATTTCTGCCCTTGGGTGTGTAAAAACAGAGCCTTTCCATCAACGTACAAATTAATTTTAGTGTTTGCGTGGACGCCATCTCTGTTACAGTAACCCAAATGCACAACGTTCACCATTACTGTCCACCCAAAACCCAAACCTAAAAAGATCATCAGTAGCATTTGAAGAAAACAGTTGAAAGATGTGATACAGACCGCGTCTAATAAATTAACAGTGTAGGATTACAATGAACTCACAATCTTTTACAAACTTATGTCTCAGAAACTGCACAATTGTGTGAGTTTAGACGACATGTCATTGGAGAAAAATAATGTTTGACCCACAATAAATGTTCAAAAACGACTGCATCAACATCTAATGGACATTATTGGGGTGCATCTCTAATAGGTGCTGGCGCTACAACAGCTAAAAGGTGTTAAGCTGGCGCTATAATGCAGCCTTGAAGAAGAAAAGTGTGACGTCATATGCGAGCGACGGAATAAACTACAGTCTTCGACACCATGGCGGAATCTGAGTATGTACACTCTCTTAACCGATACCTTATCTACCACCATCTGCTTTTACCATTGCGATATATTATATATTTTAGAAGTACTGTCAGGATATCAATATGACATAACCAGATCGCTGCTTTATTTTTGAAGATGGTGGCTGAAAATGCAGTTTTTTACATTCTGTGTTCACGTTGATTGAGTGTGTGTGGTTCTGACTGCCCATGCCTGGCGATCTCTAACTCTGGCTCTAATTTGTACTTAAACAGGACGAAGAAGGTGATCAAATTGGTACCCGAATATCTTCTAAAAAAGAGGAAAGCATACCAGGCCATCAAAGCAACACAGGCAAAACGTGCCTTGCAAGAGAAAAGAAAGGTGAGTTGATTACTTCCCTCCCATAGATACTACCAGTCGGCTGTTGCAAGTCCATACGCGTTTACTTATTCATCGATTCGACACAAGTCAAGCTGTTGTAACCGCAGATTTTCAAACCCTTGATTCTAACAATGCGTGTATGCAACCAAAACATTAAATGACATGTCTGACTCGTAGCCTCAGCCTGGACTGAGTTACGTAATAGCCTGTTTGATTTAAAAACCGATTTAGATTTTATGGGCAGATGAATATATTTTGGGGCACCACCGTCCTCTTCTCACATTTTTGCCGCTGTTTCAACATCACCATATGATGACAACTCAAGTAATTTAGCATTAGTATCAGTAAGTGTTGCAAATCATTCCTGTAGATTCTCATGTGGATAAATGTTGCTCTCCACTACCTTCCAATTTCTTCCATGTGGATAAATGTTGCCCTCCACTACCTTCCAATTTCTTCCATTTGTCGCATACCGTAACTGCAGCAAATTGAAGTGCCCAAAAAGCGCAACTCAAACAGCTACGATATGAATATACACAATGATAATCATACTTGATATTTCATGAGATGTAAAAAGAAATGACAGTGTAAACACCACCAACCATAAATCATGGGACAGCGATGACTCGGTCGCTCTTAATTGTGGCACTTCATTTCATGTTTTAGACTGAGATCTGTAGTGTCAACATGTGCATGTTCTCACTTTGCTTATTTGTTTACATTTCAGGTATCAAAAGGAAAGCCGCTCAAATTCAAAAGGTTGGAAGATTTCTTGAAGGACAGCCGCAAGAAGCACCGCGATGACACCCGCATCAAGAGGGCACAACGCCGCCCGCCCCCGACGTTGCCGCCTACCAAGAACGGGCTGGCATTTGCTGTTCGCATCAGGGAGTGAGTAGATGATTCAGCCTTTGTAGTTCAAATTGAGTTTTTCATTTGTCTGCTCACTGACACCTTTGTAATAAGAAAAAAATATGGGCTAGCTCCTTTCCAGTGAGAGATCAGCTGAAAGATGATCGTCTCATGCTCATCATGATTGCTGCCATCTTCTGTTCTGTCTGTAAAGACGTTTGTATTTTATGGGATATAGGTGCAAAATTTACATCTCTCTACCTCAGATCATGTACTCACTTTATGTGTTAATTATTTCCCGTCAGAATCAAAGGTGTAAGTTTCAAAGTGATGAGGGTGATCCGGATGATGAGGCTGAGGAAAATCTTCAGTGGAGCCTTTGTCAAAATCAACTCGACCACCATGTCCTGGATGAAGATCGTGGAGCCGTACGTTGCCTGGGGGTGAGTGTTGCACGTTTCTGCAAATTTTGTTGCCATGTCTGTGGTGTCCCCATCTGTCCGTAGACTGGAATGTTTTGTCGTTATTGAATATTTGGGTCTGAGTCAGGAATTGTGTATGGTCGTGTCCCTAAAAGCACCTTGAAACAGAAAGATGTAGCGTTGTACAGATGATTCGATGTTGGTATGACATGACACCTCCTTTGCAACAGATTTCCCAATCTGAAGTCTGTACGCGAGCTCATCCTGAAGAGGGGACAGGCCAACGTCGGCACAAGACCAGTGCCTCTCACAGACAACACCTTCATCGAAGAGCACATGGGTGAGTCCCCTCAAATATTGCAGGCAACATAAAGCAGGTGCTTGCCAAGTGATGGGTAAAGTATCCAAAGTGCAAGCACACAGATCATCTCATGGCATGAATTAAAGACATCTTGTAGCTAGTAAATCATTCACTTTTAATTGGTATTTATCATAACTCCATGACACAACCACGCAGCAAGACTATGTTGCTGTGGCATTAATGAATGAGATGCATATGAATTATAGAATCAGGGAATAGCTGTAGCAATTAGTCGACCACCAGATGTTGCTCCCAGCCTGATTTGATTAGGATTTTGCTTTATTTCAGCATTCACTGCAGTAGTATTTTATGAAATAGAGAAAACGAGATGATACGACAGTCATTAAAGAACAAAAATATGTATCTAGTAGACTATACAAAATAGTCTACTTACTCTAACACAGTGCACATTCTAGAAGAGGCAGAGACAGCCGCGCAGGAAAACATTTGAGACTGCAACAGAATCTGTTCAAAGAAACCGTGCAACAGGCTTCCCCTTGGTCTGCTGTTAGTCTTTACGAACAGTTCACAAACTATGGAAATATGCTGCTGGAAACTTCTGTTCCTATGCTGTTGGTGGTCACTGTTTTCAGATTGGTTTTGTGACAGCTGCTGAAGAGACAAAAAGAAAGACAATGGCTCTGATTTATTATTGTACTAATTCAACAATTATGAGATACCTGATAGCTGTACTACTTTTATCAGTGATAGTGACTTAGTAGTACAGTAAATGAATTAAATGAATATTTTAGCCCGTAATCAAAAACCCACCTCAAGCTGAATGAGTGACGTTGGCAATTCATACCATTGTAAGCTTCACCTAGCTAAGCTTCATAGTTGACATCATGAAGTGAATGTAGAACGTGAATCAAAACTGGCAAAATGTTAAGTCAATAAAATTGACACTGGTACAGGACTGTCGTGCGGTATCCCTCATGCCTCTTTTCCCTCGTTTTATAGGTGAACACGGCATCATTTGTTTGGAGGACCTTATCCACGAGATTTTCTCTGTCGGTGAACACTTCCAGGAGGCCAACAACTTCCTTATGCCTTTCAAGTTATCAGTGGCTCGTCACGCTGCCAGGGATAAGGCCGGCCTCTTGAAGGACCTCGGAAACCCTGGATACAGGGCCAATGATATCAACTCCATAATCAGAAAACTGAACTGAGGAGAAACGCATACAAGATGGACAGTTGACAGCAGCGTCATAGTTGCTGTATTTTGTACAGGGCAAATGTCGACTAGGACAAAATGTTTTTGCTCCGGCACTTTGTCGTGGAAATTACATAGGCTTCAACGCTGTACATTTAATTTCCCACTTGGTGTACATTCACCCTGCCCCCAGTTACAAGACACCAGGCGTACCGAACAGGTTTGCTCTTCAAATGCTATTTTGGGTTACTGTCAAAGCTTGAGGGCTCCTTGCGACGCAAACGTGTTGTGTTCTAACAAACATAGTTGAGGGTAAGATAAGGAGACTTAACTATTTAATGTACTGACCTGAGGTCACCTAGATAACAATGACCTTTGATTTGTTATTGGACGGATCTTACTGCCACAAACACCAAAACACCTAGAGCCGATTGATTTATCTGTTCCATGAGTTGTCATTTTCGAATCCACAAAAGCCGATGATGTGATATACTTGTGATTTTGATAATTAAATGTTTTACAGTACATGGTCATTTGCATTTTATTAACAATCTCCCGTATCCCTAGTGTTTTGAGGCTAGTATTGTCTCACAGCATGCAAAGAATGATTGTAAGTCACTTCTCAATAGACAATTGTAAATCTGTAGTTTCAACATTTTCATCCCATATACTGTATATCTTATTACACGGCGTCCTCATGTTGCTGTACAGATCTGGTGACCAACTATTAAATTTATATTACTATGTGAAAAGAAAAGACGGTGGATTCTATCAGGCATGTCAACAGCTGTAAGTCTGCATGGTTTGAGCGAACGTTGTCATCCGAAATGTAGAAATGGAAGCCAACTATTTGAAATACGGTATGTCATTCCGTGTTAAGAAACGACACAGGATTCTGTCAAGCACGTCTTTCGACCCCCAATTGTCGGAGCACTGCATGTCCCTTTAATTCAAAGAGGCACATGAGTCACCAAGCGGGAGGGATGGCCAAGGGGAGACATAGCAATTATTGCAGCTGTGCTTTTGTAAATATGCATATGGACTAAATCTGGGATGGTATCATGAAAGCATCGTAAATGTCACAGCTGTGTGGACTTACACCGCACGCGAGGTAAATGTTGTGACGTTTCAGGCTGGCCTCACAATCGCAGGAGAACATGCATGTGATACCGACATAAATAGAAGGTGAGCACCGCACGCACAAGTGTCGCGCTTATGGAAGATGGTTAAGCACAATGATTTTACCGGCTGCTTCGTTTTCTTACTGTACAAACGCGAAAATCACATGTTTTCCTGCATGTGACTGTATGCGGCATGGCGATTCTTTACATTTTTGCCGGCGTCATCCTAGTTTTTCTCTCCATAGTTTTTCACATTTATTTTCACGGCTGTGGTTTTGAAATGGTCTCCCAATTTCACGACACATCTAACAAACGTGGTCAAATAAACAGACACAGATCGAGCCAATATTAACCAAGATGTAATGATTTACAGCTGAGTGCACGTGAGGCATGCTACCTTCAAGTGTGATCGGATAATTTGGAATCACGACCAGTCTTTTGCTGACGACGCACATTGACTCACACTCGGTCAGAGGTTTTTAGTAATGTAACGGCCGAAAGATCTTACTTTATCCATTTTCAAATTTGAGGCGTTGTTAGGAAAGCTCAAACGTATGAAACGTATTTAAACTCGTCGTCCTCTTAATTGACCGCGATCTGGTCACGGCTTCAATGTTAAGAGAACTGCGGCATGCTTGTGTTATTGTCAATCGTGTTAATTGCGATGGAATAAACGAGAGATGGACCTTGGCCACAGCATTTTGTGAGAAACGATCGACGAGGCATGTTTCCCTTACCATGTTACGAGGGACAGTTGAAGGCAACCAATGTCCGCTAGTATCAAGGAGAAGGGGCGGGGCGTTGTAACGATATGGAATTGGATGTAGCCGCGCTGAGTGACAAGCGAGCCAGGCAGGTAAGCCCATTCACTGAATGGTAGTAAGTAAAAAGTGCCATATGGCCGAGTACAACCAATTTGTAATTGACTCAGTTCGCTCACGAACCATGCTTTGCGTGGTATGGGCAGAGGTTGCGCCGGTGGTGACCGGCTCGACGTCAGGACACGGGGCGACGTAGTAGTGAAGTTTGTGAGCTGTGTGTGAGATGCACGCGGCTTGGCGTTGCGGCGCCGCTTGTAAAACCGGTTGGTCATTCATTGAAGCGGTGACAATGGTACGGTGGCTCTCAGTGATTTCTTCCAACAACTACCGAGCATATGTTAGCCTGTCGCCTTCGTTGCATCATGCTAACAGACAACCACGCTTTCAACCGACACCCGAGTTCCGACTTGCGTGAGTTCACGTGTACGCTTGCGCGCGCACACTCGCGGAGAGACACGGGAGGCATCACCGTAAACATGCTGGTCATAATCCAAAATAGGTAAACATGTTGGCGGGAAATTAGCTTTTTACTCAATTGTGTTTGTCAGACAAGAAAAGAGGAGAATTGTCCAAATCTCCGATTAACCGGCGAACACCCAGCGGTGTGTGTGTGTAACGTACAACTTACCCAACAGGTTTACAAATACGTTCGAGGTTGTGTATCTGATCTCGAGCAAACAACAATGGCTGCTTCCTAACACTGCATTGTGAGTGTGACCTCAAGGAAATCCTTCGTGACTAAGCAAATTTGATATAATTTTGCAAGAAAAAATTGCAAGAGGGCAGTCACCCGGTTTAGATGCTGGTCTAACTTTGACAGCTGTCGTAGAGAGATTTGACACCACAATTAATGATGGCATAAAGACGTGAATGATGTCACTCACAGCGGTAGCATTCCTCATACCATCATTGACAAGATGATAAAGCAGTGTGAAGAGAACGTTTACTTTCTTCCTTGTTTGGCTGCACATTCTATAGCCTTGATGCCTGTCACCAAATTTTGGCTGGCTGGCCGTGGGGCAGACACGGTCAGACAGCCAAACAAGAGCTATGGTGTCAGATTTGTAGAGGATTCTTTCAATTGGCTCTTTAGCAATCTGGTGCTAAAAAATACCTTATTGTGTAGCCTCAGCACCACAGCTCTCCCCTGCATCACCATCCACAGCAGTCCAGATAGAGGTTTTGTATCTTAATATCTTCTTCTTAATGTAATTTCTAGAGATGTCCGATAGTATCGGCCCACCGATATTATCGGCCCGATATTGGCATAAAAATGTAATATCGGTACCGGATTGTTTGGCTTTAAAACCGATAAAATAAAAACCGATAAAAATAAAATAATGCTTGCGTTACACCGAAATAGTGCCCATGCACTCCTGAAGCGTTTACCGGCGCACATATCGGTATCGGCTGATGTCGGTATCGGTAAATTTAGAGTTGGACGATATCGGCATATCGGTTATCAGCAAAAAAGCCAATATCAGACATCCCTAGTAATTTTCTTTAATATTTCAGTTAAATTTCAGTGTCAGCTTAATCGTTTGACTGCCTTTTTAAAATGTGGTTTATGTCAGGTGGTGGTAATCTACAGCTGCATTCTGCTGCTTTCCCATTTATACTCTTTCAAATATGCTGGAACTCACCACCCATCGTAATTTTGTTGCACAAGGTGAATTGTAATGTCAATAAAGATTCCTGAACCCTGTAATGGTAACTCTGCCCTCACTACATAGGGCATTGCCTGATGTACCCCTCCGAGGCCCCCCCCCCCCCC
>OMPJ01008721.1:0-11262 GCA_900312935.1 Carapus acus | reverse complement strand
TTCATCTTGTTTTAGTTTAATTTTGGCCATTTGAGTGTACGTGACATGCTATCAATACTGGTTGAGTACTGCTGCAGGTGTGTAAAGGAGGGAGCACTTTGCCTGTTCCTGCACAGTCAAATGCAAGGGCATGATTAAGAGGCCACCCTTAAGGAGACAGTCAGCATCAGTGCCCCATGTATCCCTACATTCACCATAACTAACCACCTATTTAACCCCTAACCCTGTTTAAAAAACCCTCATCTGAGTTATCTTATCACTCTCCTAACATCGAGAGACTGTCTCTGTTGTGCCATTACAGACAGCTGAGGTGAATACAGCATGAATGTGTTTTCAGTCTCAAAGATGTATTTCCATCCTGATAGGTTCAAATTCCCAAATGGCTCATGTTACATTCATCCAGTGATGTGTTTCAACTCTGTGTCCAAAATCACGTGTCAGGACAGCTGGAAAGATTTGCTTTTGGGAGGGATGATAGAATATGATTTCAATACTGATTCTTTTATGACCAGCCCGCTCACTCTTTTGGTAGGTCAGTGAAGGTTGTATAGACTAGCATTAAACGGACAGTAGTCCACAAGCATGACTTGTTCACAATCATGCAAATTTCACATCGTAGCCTTCTGTGGATGAGGTTCCCCACTCACCTCAGCTTAATCAGAACCACTACACTCTCCTTGGAATCATGGAAATTGTCTGTCATTCCCTGCTTTATAGACATGTGTTGCACAAAGCTGGTTAATATGTCAAATGACTGATGTGTGCTGAACAAGTTGATATGTGGTTCCAAGTTCTCATAACGCTGATGAGTATGTTCAAACATATTCAGAGAGAGAATGAGAGAAAGGGAGACACTGCAGCTCTTGTTGTGGCCCAAATCCCAGGTAAATGTTGACAGTTGAGTGATGGAGAGCATCCCGTGTAAAACTTTTGCCAATGATAATATACAGACAGACCTCAGTAGTGGTTAAAAGAACAGTGGGGCTGAGGAGATCCTAGGTAGGGATGGTGTTCCGAATCTGCATTCAGGAGGACAGATCGGTTTATGCATACCTGAGTGTGAAACAGACAGGAATTAGTATGGGTCCGGCTATTTACACAGATATGCACAGGAAAAGTAGTAAATATGTAACAGAGATTGTGAGTGATGGGGTCACTATTGATTTATCTATAGGATCGATATTGATGACAGGATGAGAATTTTCCTCTTGGCAATTACAACACTTAAGATTCCAATTATTTTTCCTAATCCATGGATTGTATCTGTGCTCTAACAGAAAATCATGTCTGCTTTCTTGTTGAACACTAGAAGGCAGTAGTGGATCTTTCTTCATACACATATAAATTTGGGGATTTTATTGAAGATAATGTAAAAATTTCCTCTTACGTAGTAAGCTGAATGGTTGGATTTCATGAGGTTTAACCTAGTACTGCTTATGGTCTTAACAAACTGTAATTACTACTGTTACACCACTTAATGACACATATATTGTGGTAGATGAAAAACATAATAAGGTAATGTCAGAAGTTTGTAAACCTGAGACAGATAGAGGCATTATTATTGTGTGGTCAGCCAGTTTTGTGATCCAGTCAGTTTGTGGTACAGCCAGTTTGCATTAGTGAGGAGACAATTGGAGTATATCTCTACCCCACAATACACTGCTGTCTGTCATAACAGTCTCCACCAAAAACAGTAAATAGTGTGGCAAAATAAAGCCTACCCAAAAGGTGGGAGAAGACAAAAAAATGGTGGGATTATTTAAGCATTAGCAACTTTTGTTCCAAGAGTGAATTATGTGTATTGTGTATACAATTTTGTGTGTGGATGGACCCCAGTTACTGTTGAGGTTGCATGGGTGACCAGTCGTTATCAATGCCACAGAATTTAATGATGTAGTAGAAATATCTTGTGATGCATTTGGGTCTCATCCAAGGCATAGGTCACAGCAATTCTCAGACGGATCCATATCACAAATTATGACATGTCATCGAACCTCAATTATCAATAAAAAACTCCATAAATGACTGCACAGAAAACTTTGCATGACAACCCTAAGGTTGGCTTGAGAAGCGGTGGTACAGAGAGAAAATGAAATGGATGAGGCCTGCAACTGGTGTTGGCCAAGAAGCTGCCAACATCCCAGCTGCAACATGTCTGGCCTGGCACAGCAATAAGCGGCTTATTTGGGACTCGTCAAAACCTTGTAATGGCAAGGAAGTGATCACTGTGGGGAAGCTACCGGGTGCCAGGGCACAGCAGGGGGGAGAGAACAGATTTTGCTCAAGCATCAGTCATCATGAGGGGGAACATTTTTGTTCTTGTAGCTGTATTAATGCTACTCACTACAATGTGCTTTCGTGTAATCGTATTTTATATTGTATTTTAACATTGTGTAGTTCCCCATCAGTCCCGATGTTAATTCTGCAGAAAAGGTTAAGCAGCTCACAAAACATATTTTTCTGTTGGTACACCTATTCTTTCAGAGAAGGGATCAGGTAGTTTACCCACTGACAAATGAGTTCACTTACTGGTTATCTAGAGGGGGATAACGTAGCCCTCCATCACATTACATACTCATCACCATAAGTAAAAAGGATGTGGATGGTGACATCACATGTCTGTTTGCATCTTGGGCTGACAGTGCAGGCAAATCAATACCTGCATACATAAAACAAATAGGACTGTCTTTGTTGCATACACTATATGTTAAAATGATGCAGGTAGGTGGTGGATGAGTTAGGGTTATATTTCAAAATAACTGCACTGAGTCTGACCCTCAGTTATCAGTTATTCTGAAATGTAGAGTTATTTCTGTTTGCTAGTTCATGAAGTTTTCATTGAATGGTAAACATACTGTATATTATAACAATAGTAAATCCCACGAATGAAAAAAGGCAAACCACTTCACAGTCCAGCAATTTTGGGGCCTCTACATGGGGCACTTGGTTCGTTGATATGTTGTAATGTTGTGACCATTCCAAGCCGGTAGGTCAGGTGTTTTCGATTGCAGCGCAGCATGTCGGCGCGCAGCCTTAGCAGCAGTGTGGCTAAGGACTAAGAGGATAGTTAGAAAGCCGAATGGCCCAAGTGCTAGATTCAGTGATGGCCGAGGGAACCTGAGAGTAAAAGCACGTCTATACCTATTAGTACTATGAAGAGATTTGTGATCCGTGTTTGATATATTAACAAATGTATTTGGCAATACTACAACTATTACAAAGACAACATCCCCCACTGCAAAGTGTCATTGTTTAACAATGAATGATTATAGTTGTGAGTTTAGAACAACAATAATAATGATTACAATAACATTGTTACTTTAAACAATAACTACTGGCACTACATCTAATGGTGTGGCAACTAATACAAACAATGATAAAACTATCATTGTTACTGTCTGTATCCCAAAGGGAAATTGTTCCTTAGTTTCTTGGTCGGATCTATTTAGGGTTATGTGTCAGCTTCTTGGTCACTTAAGTAACTTCATGGAGCCTGCTTGTCTTTCTGTTCCTCCTTCCTCTCTGTCAGCAGCAAGTATAACAACACTTTATGGAGGAGCCATGACCAATGAAGAATGCACATCCATCTATCCGCCGCTTTTCTGGGGCCGGTTTGTGGGGGCAGAAGTCTCAGAAGCACCGGCGATCACATCCTCAGTTGGGGTCAGCAGCTCCCTGCCTCCACTGTGAGCAGTGTTGGTAGGGGCACTGCCTTCCCTTCCAGAGGCGCCGGACGGTTTGCCATAGCCTCCTCATAGCCCCATTAGTCCTCCTCCATGGCCTCCCCGAACTCTTCCCAGACCCGAGTTTTTGCCTCCACAACAGCCCGGGCTGCCACACGCTTGGCCTGCCGGTACCTGTCAGTAGTCAGTAATGAGCCTGGTAGGCCTCCTTTCCCAGCTTGACGGCATCCCTTACATCCGGTGTCAACCACCGGGTTTGGGGATTGCCGCTGTGACAGGCACTCGCAGCCTTACAGCCACAGCTTCGGGCTGCTGCTTCAATAAGGGAGGTGGTGGTCCATTCGGACTCCATGTCTCCAGCCTCCTTCGGGATCTGTTTGAAGTTCTCTCGGAGGTGGGAGTTGAAGATCTCTCTGATGGAAGGCTCTGCCAGACATTCCCAGCAGATCCTAACAATGGTTAACGTTTGGACCTTCTGTCCAGCTTCCTCCCTCACCAGTGGATCCAACTCACCACCAGGTATCAGGTAATTGGTTGACAGCTCTGCCCCTTTCTTCACCCGAGTGTTCGAGTCAGCGGCAGGAGGTCAGATGATTCAGTTACAAAATCGATCATCAACCTCCGTCTTAGGCTGTTGACTGCCCCGGCCCTTGTTTGCACATGGTGTTTGTTATTGTCAAACTGTGGCTAGCACAGAAGTCCAACAAAAAAAAGCATTGCTCAAGTTCAGGTCAGGGAGACCGTTCCTCCCAATCACACCCCTCCAGGCACTACTGTCATCTCCCACGTGGGCATTGAAGTTCCCCAGTAGAACGATAGAGTCCGCAGCTGGTGTACGATCTAGTACCCCTCTGAGAACATCCAAGAAGGCTCTGTACTCTGCAATGCTGTTTGGCCCATATGCTGAAACAACAGTGACCTGCTCTCTACCGGAAGGCGCAGGGACGCAATTCTCTCATTCACCAGGGAGAACTCCAACACGTGACAACTGAGCTGGGGAGCTATGACTAAGCCCCCTCCAGCCCACCGCCTGTCCCCATGGAAAACTCCAGAGGTGAGTCCGACTATCTCTAGTAGGAAATGCTCCACCTCCTGCACCAGCTCGGGCTCCTTCACGCCCCAGCGAAGTGACGTTCCATGTTCTAAAAGCCAGCTGATTTGTCTGGGGATTAGGTCGCCGTGGCTCCCCCCGTTGACTGCTGCCCAGACCACAATGCACCGACCCCTTGTGGCCCCTCCTGTGGGTGAGCCCGGCCGAGCCACATGGGCAGAGACTTGGAAACCAGGCGCTCGCTGACGAGCCCCAACCCCGGGCCTGGCTCCAGGTTGGGGTTCCAGTGACGCCGATCGGGGCGATGTGCACTTCCTTCATTTTTCTTTCTTCATAAGGGGTCTGGAGCTGCCCTTAGTCTGACCCGTCACCCGCAACCTTTTCCTATTTGGGCACTCAAACCTCTTCACCACAATAAGGTGGTAGCTCAGGGAGGGGACTATGCAACAGTGCATCATACTCTGGCAAAAATGTACAGGTTAAAGATGGTATTGTTGACTTGTGCCAACATGATTTAGTCAGTACTCATGGAGGACTCGAGCTTAGGTGGTATTGCTGTGGGAGCAGACTACAGAGCTCGATGGAACATTTGCGGAGTGAGTCAGTTCTAACTCAACATCTTCAACTGAGTGCAGTGCCTCTTCTCACAAGGAGAAATTTAAATTTTGCAGTGGTTTGTAGTCAAAGTCACTTTGTATCATTTTGCTGACTGGGAAAGTTACACTCTGATTATCCAATTCCCAGACTGAATGTCAAGCACACACAATGATTCATTATTGTAACCATGTCATGCAGTAGTGGCAAGACTCCAGAGTGTGGCAGCTGCACCCTGATCAGGTTGATTTGATGCTCTGATATAAGCCACCTCAGCAGTGTGCAGGAGGCAAACTGGAAGCACCTCGTTTGAATCAGTTCAGATAGGACAGCTTGGACAATGTTGTGTAGTTACTACAGCATTAACCAGGAAGTAAAGGCAGTGTTAGGAGGAGAAAAAACTTGACCATTAACCAAAACAAAAGTCGCTCCTCACATCCTGCTTGTTCCCAACTTAAAGTTAACAGTGGAGAAACACCACATTCATGCTGTGTTTACCTTCTTTTTTTCAAAACTACGATTTCAAACCGAATTATCCTTTGCCAATTATTCAACTGCCAAATACAAGAGTGACAGTGAGATATCAACGTTCTCTGTCCATAAGATGAATGCAGCAGTACCAAAGAAGACGGTAGAGAGCCAGAGACTAAGATAAGATGAGATAGACCTTTTTTCATCCCACATGAGGAAATTCCAGCATCACAACTGATTGGTTGTTACAGGCAGGCAGTTAAACAGTAAAAAAAAAAGAAAAGTAATTTTTACAATATCTTAAAATCACACAAGCATGTTTACATCAAGACACAGATCAATTCAATGTCCATTTCAATTCAATATTATTTGTATAGCCCAAATCATAACAGAAGTGATCTCAAGACACTTTCCAGGATGGAGCAAATGTAGCTCTTCAACTTGTTGAGATTCAAATTTCAGAGAGTGGAATAGAAGAGAGGGAGAGAAGAGGAGAGAAAAGCTTGGTGATTTTGGGAATTCTAACATTCTATGAATCACAAGCAACCCTGCTTTGTGGCATTGCAGAGTCCTGGTTGGATGGTAAAGCACGATCAGCTCTTTAGGACAAGATAGTGTCTGATTATTAAGCGCCTTGTAGGTGAGGAAATCAAGTCAGAGAAAATGTGTAACGCAAAGTTGTAATGCTTGGTATACTGTATTTGAATAACTGAGTGGTGGAATACGACAGATTTAGTGTTAGCAGTGGTTGTTCAGGAACACTACCATACCACATATGCAGGCAATTTTACAATACATATATTTCAAAAAATCTAACATTAGGCAGAATAACATCCCTTCTTGTCCGTTTGGTTTGTGAAGCCCTTTTAAACATTGCATGTGATTCTGGGCTGTGCTAGTAAAAGTTGATTGATTGACTGGTTAAGTCCTCCTCCAGTCGTTTTTCTGCTGGATAGTCTGAGGTGAACCATCTGAGAAAAGCAAACCAGGAAATACTGGTGTGAAGACACCTGCAATATTCACTCTGTTCAGTCAGCTCTGAACGCTCATCAAAAGTCTGGTGCAGACCAAACAAACAAACATTGGTCTTCCTGAAAGCAGGGCTCTTGGTCCACCTCCCTGTCAGTTTGCACAGTATGTTTGTGAGCTGTGTCATGAAAACTAACTTCAAGATGAGTTACATTTTGTGAAGTGTGAAAAAAGGTATTGATGATTTCGATTCCAATTATGATTCCCTAATGAGAAATTTCCGAACATTAGTTTGGAACAGTTTTTTAAAAACAATACAATACAATACAATACAATTTAATTTGTACAGCGCCAAATCATAACAGGAGTTATCTCAAGGCGCTTTACAGGATGGAGCAGGTAGTGCTCCCCAGCATCTAAACAGTCAGGCGCTGTGTGGATGGACACACAGACACCCAACACATCCCCATCAGCGACAGTGGACAGTTTTTTCATGCACTGTACACATATTTAGGGTCGTAGTTTATTCGATTACTGGTAATTCTTGAGTTTGTCACAGTTGAGAAGGCACAAAAACATTAAGGCTCTACCAAATTTTCGTTATAGCCTTGCAGTTACATGAAGACACTCTGATTTTACAGCAGAGATGTAAGATATTCAAGTGTTATTCAAGTCTTCCACTGCACTGATAAAAACGTTTTTGTTTTTTTTTAGCCAATGTCTCAACTACAGAACAATTCACAATAGATACAAAAGAATGTCATACCCAGGGTTCACGATGTGTTTGTTTGTTTATATGTGTGTGAGTGTTGTTGTATATGTATACTGAATACAGTATGTATT
This sequence comes from Carapus acus, assembly GCA_900312935.1. NCBI lineage: Eukaryota > Metazoa > Chordata > Actinopteri > Ophidiiformes > Carapidae > Carapus > Carapus acus. The sequence continues at coordinate 3,651 of OMPJ01008721.1, read as the reverse complement.
TGTACATACATACATACACACACAGAGATACATATATGGTATCTACTGAATTATTTCGCTTGTGTGTGTATATTCGTATATACACACATACATATGTATATTTCCATATTTCATATTTACACCACATACACTATGTTGTATGCAAATACAGTATAGTATATGTATGGTAGTATGTATAGTATATGTATGTATGTATGTACAGTATGTATGGCCACTTGAACAAATTTGTACATGTAACAATCTATTTCATCTGATTATGTAAACGGTTTCATACATGGTTTCATCCTCACAGAATATCAAAGACCATATTGGATTATTTCGTGATCATATTTATTGAATCCACCCTTGATTTGGTGGAGGTGGGGCAAAGGGCAAGGATAAGCAGCAAGACACCAACCAACTCACAAATGACCACATAAGGCTGAAATGACAACAACATGTTTTGTTGTCAACATTTTGGCATTTCAAACATTCTTTTGGTTGTAATATATTGATAATAAAAGTCTCTCTGGGCTAGCACAGCTTTGTTGCTTTGCTCTGTACTTTTCTGAATTGGTAATAAAGGCAAGCTTCATTTTGAGCTCTCTATCCATCCACTTTACAGCTTATCGACCAGGCGTTTACATAATCACATAATCACATTCAAACGTCATCTATTATCACTGTTTTGAAATATCACAATAGAAAATGTAAATTCTCACTGTCTCTGTAGTCTTGATTAAACATTCCTATGTAGCTGCATATATGTTTTGTCAGAGTTAGGCTGCATCTAAGTAAATTCAAAGCCAAAGATACTTTGCATGATTTCTTCAAGAGAGAAATTACCTCAGTTTTCGCAGAGTAGTTTTCTTCTGTTTTCTCCTTTTCCATTTCTATGTTTTCTTTTCCGAGATGACACCATGGTACTTAGAGACATCTCTGTTTCGGTTGGCAAAGCTTTGCCTCTCTTCTAACTGCCTCTGTATTCCTCTTTTGTTTAGGACCACACAGAGGGATCAGATGTTGGAAGCATATCCAGGCTGGGTGGCCAGGCTACAGGGAGGACGTGGTTGACAAGATCTGCCCTCAACAGACTATGGCAGTAATGCGTATAGACAGTGTATAACAGATCTTTTGAGGACCTGCAGAAAAAGCTACGCTGCCAATTCTAAATAAAAGGAAGTGAGGAGTTGTGTGAGCCTCTTGTTTTAGCTGAAGCCCCTGCACAGACTTTCGTGCACTACTAATGCCTCTAAAGATCTGAGCCAATTCAACCTAGTTCTTCTTTTACACTACTTTCAGAATATAGACACTTTAAAGGGTTGGGTCTCTGAAAGAGGCATTAGGCATTGCCAAAATTTAAAGATAAAGCTTAAGAGGGGGTCCCTTGGAGTTAATATGGTCAGGGAAAAGGAAAAGGTAAGGGTAAAGTAGCAATGATTGGTAAGGTGTCATGGACAAAGGTCTTATGAAATTGTACCGGACAGAGAAACTGAAAAACAAGGCAATGTGTTGAGGAGGTTATTTTGGTGAAGAAGTGACAAATACATGACCTTTGTTTTTTGTACAAGCAGTGCAATCACTTAAGATACCAGTGCAATGAGGCCCGAGTTACAGTTACAGAGCAATGAAGAGGACATACTTTTGCTACATAAATGGAGATGTTGTTGGAAACATGGTATGGTAGTGTGGGCTTCATATGTGTAATTTTGTGATGTACAATTTTATTTCAAGCTGTGGATTTTAATTACATCACTTTCTTTACAGTATAGATTCTGGCGACACACATCTTGTGTTTCAATTGCACATTGCCCATCTTTTTCAAATGACCTGGTCATCACACGATTGTTCATAGTGATCTTAAGTTGATAAAGGGCATTTTCACTGTGAAAACTGTTTTCAAATGTGTCATGATGTGACCATGGATTGGTCCTCTGCTTTGTTAACTCAGCTGCAGTCCTCACTGTCTTAGATATCTAATTACATAACAGCCCACAGCACATTTTCCAGGTGTCTGTGAATTTGCATACAAGCGTTTTACACAAATATGTCAACATTTTGCAGATATAAGAGAACACCTCAAAAGTCAAACAAAATCATTTTGTCCCTAGACATATACTTAAAGATTAGGACAGAAAAGGGTGATTGGAAGAATAATTGACAAAACTACAATCACCTCATTAAAGTAAGCAGGCACCACTTAGCTGGGACTGGCAAGATCCTATTAAAATGTTAAGTGTATGTGGTTTGGCATGTCAAAGCAAAATAAAGCATGTTAGTGCAATCAATAGTATGGGGGAGGGATATAAACAAGTCTGCTGTCACAGAACTGAAAAAGACAGCTACAATGTGTGACTGTGTGGTCAGGTGGTACTCTGGCATTCTGTGCCCTCCAATCACACATTACACCCCACACCAACCTTTGTATTGCTATTATGGGACACAGCTGCATGACCAATGAGGGAAAAGAGGAGACGTTTATTCTCTTCATCGCTTCTGGGCTCTGGGCTCACTGTGCTGTGTGCTGGGGGAAAAGAGTTGATCTCCCTGAGCAGATCATATCAAAGCTTTGCCTTTTCTTATACAAGAAACATTCAATCAACCGCTCAAGGAGGAAGAGCTCTGGGAAGTAATGATTGTGTAACTATACCTGTTTGACCGCAGGAAATTGAAGTTTCACTCCTGAAAAAAATTCAACAGCACTCAAGGACAAAATTTGATACACATGATTTGTTACATGAAATTTGTTACAAAGCTTCACCATAACAGGTGTGGTGTTTCTGGCGTTCCTTGAGCATGGCTCCTCACCTCCCTTGTTAAAGTTTAATTCAATGGCTCTAACAAAAAAATCAAACAAACAAACAATAAAAGCTGAATTAACACATTTGCTGAGTTAACACAAGTGTTAAATCTGAAGTAGTGAGGATCGTAAATGGTCTCTGGATAACACTGCCTGCTAGAACAGCCAATAAATGAATAAGTAATTTAGTGCTCGGCGTGCGATTTGTCACATTGTCATGTAGCACCATGCGTGGCCAAGGTGTCACTTTCTTTCGTAACTAGCACTGTGAGAGTCCACTCTCCCAAATGGCAGAGTGGGGGAGCCATTTGGGATGTTTGGTTTAAAATGACAACACTTGACTCTGTGCTTTATGTGAGGCAGTAACACCTGTGTTTGACACAGCTGAATTCCTCCAAGGAGTAGCAGAGCTAGCCAGCTGTGCTCTCTTGTGGCAACTGCAGGGATAGCCTGGAAAATATAAATTTTAAGATCATACTCTCACTGACATTTCACGTGATATGAAGAAGACGTCTGTGTACCAAGAAACAGGTCCATCTGCTGACACAACTGTAAGTTAGTCTCATCTTATTTAGTATCAAAATGTTAGCTTATGCACAGACACACGCACAGGGATATTTTCAACACACACACTTATCTATATCAAACACACACACAAACATAAACACACCTTTATATGTGTGTAGATGTCTATGTATGGATGTATGTATGTACGCAGTGGCAGAACAAGGCCGTGCCGGGCCGGGGGCGGGTGCATATGACCGGGCCCCCCTCCGCGGTCGTCCGTGATTTGTCAACGGGGTTGGGTGCGCATCTTTCCGCGGTCGTCCGTGAGTTGTCAACAGGCTCCCTAAGGGCCCGGGCCGGGGGAC
>OMPJ01008720.1:0-40095 GCA_900312935.1 Carapus acus | reverse complement strand
TCACATAGCCCCACTCCTGCATTTCCCCAATGGGTTTTACTCCCCATGGCCGATAAGGAAACAGAAGCATTTCCCTCTAATTTGGAACATTATGATTGCTTGTATTTTCATTCTGCCTCCCTGGCTTATCAGCCGCAGCCACGCCGATAAAGGGTTATAATTAGAAAATGGAAAAATAACACACCTGCACGGGGTGCCAAATAATGACTGCAGAGGTGACCATGTGCAGAATGAGGGCATGGCGCCGTTATTTCCGTCCGAGCCGTGGCTTTCAAGCAGCAGGTGTCGCCGCATGAAGCCTCTGATGTTGTTTTAGTCGATTCTCTGTCCATTTTCATGGCTTATCTCTGGCGCGGAGAAAACCTGCTCCGGCGCATCTGATATCGGGGCCTGTATAGGATTCGACAGGAAGTGAACCTGAGCAGTTTTGCCCACGCCTGGCCTCTGACGCCCTTGCCGCCATGTCAGAGATGCCCTGGCCAGCGTCTGCTGCCCGCTCCCGCCCGAAGGAGTCCATCTCATGAGTAAGTGGCATCTGTGGGCCGGCGTATGGAAATGCTGGCGTGGCTCAGGGTGAGGGTGGCTCGCCGCCAAGCAAAACGGGCTCGGCGGTGCTTAAGGCTGATGGATTGGTGGCACTCGGCTGGCATAATGGCCCTGTAGCAGGCCGGACCCCCCGTCCAAAGAACAAGCTTATACATCATGTTACTCTGGACGCCCCCACCCACTCCCCTTGTATGCTGCACTGGTGCAGCTCGCCTACATCCACAACCGTGATGGATTAAGACCAACATCTTATTTACGGTGTGGGCTAAGCTCCACCACCCTGGCCCACACATCTGTTTGCCCAAAGGGTGGGTGTTTGTGTGTGTATGTGTGTCTGTGTGTTCCAAACCAAACACTAGAGCAGCGTGTGAATCCATGTGAAATAATGCCAGTGACGGCAATGCATTCTTTGATTTTTCTCTTTTTCTAGGCGATAGACAATCTTCCTCTCCTGTGTTTGGCTGGGTGAAAGCAGATACACACACATTTTTTCAGGCAGCAAACAGCTGAATAGGTCCTAGGAGTCTTAAATTTGCTTTTGTTTTTCAAATGGAGAACTCGCCGAAATATTTCATAGCGCAAAAGTCATCAGCTTGCAGACTGTCGACGGGCGCCAAACACACACAGGCACACACACACACACACACACACACACACAGAGTTCCTGCAGCAGCTAATGAGATTTGTGGCTTTCTGAAGTAGATTTTTTCTCCTCCCTGTCTCGTGTCTGCGCCCTGTCTCAGAATCAAATAACGCTGCCAGCTGACATTTGCAGTGAATGAAGAGAAACGAAAAAGTCAAATTAGTTTCCCGAAGTCGTTGTGCGGTCGCGACCGAGTCAGCCGCCAGTAGAATTAGGCGAGCGTGCACAATCCTGGAGGCGACTCTGGAAATCAGCCCAGATTTGTAATCCAGACGAGTAATTGTGACTCGTCGGAGATGAGGTGTTGGTGCAGGAGGGGAATGGTGCAAGTGTGTGTGTTTTCTTGAGAGCTCGTATGGCTTCGCTCATTAAGCACTATTTGTTATTGAAGTCTGTCTTCACTGTGTCTTTACTGCCTGTGTGGGTGTGTGCATTCACAAACACTCTCAGATGCTCCTCTCCACATCATTGTTACACTGTAAGAATTTCATGTGCATTGGCACAGAACCGATACTTCCCTTTTTTTCCCAGACATCTCTGTTCTTGAGTATTTGTCCCACGTGCGCACGCCCCTGAAGCAGTGTCGGGGAGCTGACCTGGGCTCCTTCAAGAACGTTTCGCTGTGTTAGCGTCAGATGTGGGCTGATCTTGCTTGTTTGTTTAAGATGCATCTGAGACAGGTTGTGTGTGTTTCCAGGGCTTTGCTGAGCTTGTGGAACACCTGACGGTGATGTCGGCCACATAAATGGCGTATGTCAGGTTGCCTCATCGAAGTGTGACACCCAGAAAAACACAGCTGCGCTGCTCGGCTTCAAATGGGCCTATTTTTAGCGACCGCCCAAAACCCTTGCGGACGATTCCAAAGCCAGGCGGCATTGCTAATTTCGTGAGTAGACAAATCTGCGGTGCACTTTAAACGGCTGCTGCTCGGCACAGCTTTTTGTTTTCTAATAATTTGCGCGGCGGAGGAGGTGGAGTCTGGATGCTCTAATCTCCTAAGCGGATTAATTCAGATACTGTGACTTCATTACAGCCGCCGCTGTTTGTGCGCCATTCTTTAGAAAACGGGCCAATGCCAGGGTTGAGACGGGGAGGTGCGTGTGTGATATGGGGTAGTAGGCCTTCCGTTTTTCCTCCTTCCTCGCCATCACACCATAGCCTGAGCGCTTACGAAACGTTGAACCACAGTTGTTGTTGTTGTGAGGATTAAAAACAAACTCGGTGCAATGAAAGACGGTGGCTCCAGCAATAGATTGGACTCTGGTTTTGCCCATCCATCCTCTAACCTGTTCACACCGCTCTAACGGGAGAAACAGGAGGGGAGGGGGTATTTGCAGCAGACCACAAGCATGGTGAGGAAAGATGCAAAAAATATCGTCTCCCATACACGCTGCTGTATCTACGACAAGCTGTCAGGGCTAATCGTGGAATATCTCGTCTTGAAGTCGACGCAAACTTGATTTAGTAATTGATTGAATACTCCTGACTTTCATCAATATCATCTGAAAGGAGAATTTATTCTTCCTTATTATGTCTCATCCAGATTAATCACTCTGAAGGATGGTAAATTCTGATTCTGACTCTCATGTCATAGCAGCCCAGGATATGGCAGGTTTCTTAATCAAGAATGAGTTTCTACCAAAAGAGATATTAATAAACGTGATAACGACGGCCGGCCTCCCTCGATAACTCATATTTTTGCGATTAGAAAAGTAAAGAGACACTTTTCCAGCTCAGTTATTGATTCCGGGTCTGAAGATGTATACTTGCTCTGTGACCCCTTCCTCCACATGTCAGCACACATTTTCATAATGTCGATGAACGTGAGACTCACATCTCTCACGACTATGGCACCACCTGACTCCCTGTTGATTTTGTTTTTAGTCCTTGTCTGCCTGGCAGCTGTTTATCACTACTTGTGTTTGTGTAAACAAAGGTGTGTCCATAACATCCGGTGGCACTAATGAGGACAATCAGAACTCCTGCTCTCATTGTCCTGTGTTGTTGTCTTTTAAGCCCTGGCTCAGCACTCATGGTGGTGTAAAAGGTATAGAGACATCATGGGACAGGTTATGCGTGTCAAGGCGACCCCCACAACAATAAGGCCGTCTCAGAGCAGCTGTGCCTGATGAGGGCAGATGTCTGCGTTGGGTTGTAAATGTCCTCTTGGCTGTTTACAGCCCTCCATTGCTCAGCCATGCATTTTGATTAACTTCAAACGGGATACTACCCCAGTCCTGCTGGGATCCCCACGACAAACGGGATGGCGACCACACGAAAGAACCAATTGATGGCACTCTTGGCCAAATCACTGGGCTTTAATTTACAGCCATGGCAAAGGTCACACAGGGCTGCTACTTAGCGGGCGTGCCTCACACACACACACACGCACACGCACACACACACAGGCCCGCTGAGCTCAAATATGATCTAAGGCGGTTACTGGCTGCATAATTGAAGAGTTTGCACCCCACTTGATAGCTGGAAATCGGCTTCATTAATCAACCCCCACCGAGTTATGAACGCCAGAGGAGGAGGAAGAGGGGAGCTTCATGCCTGTACACAACAAACTACAATGCTGCTGGCTAGACTCTCCCCAGGCCCTTAAAATTCTAACTCAACACGACAGCAGGATTTGTAATATGCCCACATGGGAATATGATTGAGGCCCTATCAGATCAATTGTTTTCACACTGTAATTGCACCGCTCTTTGTTTGTATTTACATACACAGGGAGTCACGCCGCGCGCGCGTTTGTGTTTATGTAAGGGTGCACTTAAATGCATCTCCAACGGTGTAACACTAATGCACAAATTCAGTGTTGGCGCTCAAACAGAGGCAATTAAGCAAAGTCATCTGCTCTGGCTTTGCACCGTCTGCTAGGCGCCCAACGTTTATGAAGTAGGAGAAGTTGGACGAATCCGTCCTCATAGGACTTCTCCAGTGCCACTTGGAGGCTTTGGTTGGCGTTCTGCTCTTGGCACACCAACAGATTGATGCCAAGTCAGCAAAATATTTGACTGGCGACCGCCGCCAGAGCGGCCAGAGACGCAGTAATTCACACTGACTCTTATGGGAAGGGTGTGTGTGTGTGTGTTTGTGTGTGTGTTGCCTCTACTGCCAAGTGATAATAGAGGTGATGACCGGAACAAACAAGCATCTACGGATTGAAAAGGGACAAACTTCCTTACTTAATGGTACTTTTTGAACTTTTGGATTAAAACAAATGCACAGAGTTGTTAAATGTAATTAAGGGGTCCTAATATCTCAAGTTGTTTCATGTCATCTCTTCTCAGATCATTTCAGTCTAATCCTACAGTTAATAACCACAAACTCATCAGTCCAAACATGGAATCCTCAGGATTGTAGTTCCTACATTATTTCTGATTTCTTCTCTGTGTGTGCGTGTTCATATGCGCGTGTTTGTGTGCGCGTGTGTGGAGGCCATTTACTGTAGTACATACTGAGGTACATGCACACTGGCCAACAGGACTGTAAGCGTTGAGGAAACAGATAGTGATGTAATGCGTTGTGATTGTGTTTACGAGCCCACAGCACATGCAGCACTTTCTGCTGCTCTGACAGTGGGTTTCATCTCGATACACTGCCATGATTGGTTTATATCCACGACTGTCAGCTCAGCCTGTCTGCTGCACCGCTGATGGGCCAATGGTAGGAGGAATCAGGTTCGTGGGCAGCTTTGGAGTCACTAGTACGACTTGTACCTCAGAGCAGTTCAGAAAGAGGAACAGTTGCTCTCAGTGCAGACTCCCCACTGTCCCAGCAGGAGCACTGACTTTTCGCCGTGTGGGGGTCTTTGAAATGTGTTTGTCATGCCTGATGTCCCACAGTTAGCATTCTCTGAAGTAATACCGAAGTATATTTTACCACGAGACGATTTATTTTGACACCGCTCCCCTTTTTCGCTTTTATTTGACATATTCATTTGATTTTTATTTCCCCCCACTCCGGCCGGGGTGTTGTTAACCGCAGCAGTTCCCCGACTATCGGCCCCTCCCACAACAGCGTGAGCAGGAGATGTCACGTTCTTTTTCTTTTTTCTTTTTTTTTTCCTCCGTAAAAACAGCATCTGTCACTGTTGCATCCACAAAATGTGGTGTCTTTACATAAAAGCTGCTTTTTGCTCTCCCTGTGGACACTTTTATCTTTCACCCTCCAGTTGAGATTTATAATTTGGATCGTAGAAGCGTGGATGTGGAAGAGAGCTGTGAGAAACAAGAGGAAGGAGTGTGGGCGTTTAATGACAGATAATCCATCGCAGCAGGTCCCCAGGGAGCTCTGCGATGTGTCGGCCCGCTTGTTTGCTTCGGTCTTTGCTGGAGAGGCGACGCTTCACACCTTTGGCGGCTCACACTATGGGGTCCCGGTTGCAAAGCGTCATGAAAAGCACGAGGCGTGGTTTTTTTTAATTCTGGGCAAAGGTAGAAGGTAGAATTTCAGTGGGATACTGTAATGACATGAGGGTGGTGTATGCTTTGGATGGCGATGTTGGTGTTCTGCCGTGGCAGCAGCCTGGGCCCCCCTCGAAGATCGGGTTGTCAGTCATTTGCGTCACTCTCATTTCTAGGCATTTTCTTGGCCTCCCACCAGGGAGAAAATGACCAGCACGCTTCTCTCTCTCTCTCTCTCTCTCTCTCTCACACACACACACACACACCTACCAGTAATTGCGAGTAACAGCAGGTGTGCTCTCCCTCCATCACACTTGTATGTAAAGCCTGTGAAGCTAGCTACAATCTATCTGAATCTATCTTTTTGTTTTTGTATCTTGGTATGAAATCTCTCCTGCTCCAAACCGTCTTCAGAGCTCCACCCTTTCCGCCCCCTTGTTTTTGCAATGCAGGCATTTCCATTTTAGCATAACTCCATGAAAGCCTCCAACATCTTGATTCCATGGGCATTAACCACATGAAAGGGTGTCGAGGGATTTGTGCATACTGCACTAGGCGTGACATGTACAGAATACATGAGAGAGCTCAGGAATGCTCACAGGAATTCTAACCTTGCCTGCATCTTGGGGAAACAGCAAAACTCTGAAATGAATCGGAATGTCTTCAGGCGGTTTACAGCTGTGGTGACTTGGTGGCTGCAGCAGGCCACAGATGGACATGGCGAGAGGGAGTCATAAAGATGCACAAACAGTTTCGCTGTAAGTTTGCATCTATGTTTCACAGTGTTCACCGTCTTCATCATTCTCCATTATCGCAGCAGAACCTGAGCACAGGGGCCTATGGAGGGTTTTGACAGTTAGTTTACAGCTAATCGATAATCATTAAGAATGTGTCAATATGATGGTCGGCCTCTTAAGGCGAAAGGTCGATTTGTGGACTGCCCCATCGCTCCTGTTTCATGCCTCAGACTTCCGTGAGTTAACACCCTATGCACACTCCATGCTTGCGTTTGCTGCATTCCCCCGCAGACTGTTTTGCAAATTAGCACCAAGCGAAATGATTGTGGGGCCCGTCACCTGATGTAGATTTGGAAATTGTCTTTTTCGCACCTGTCACTTCATGTTCGCTCGCTTGTTAAGAAACCCAATCAGTGGCTTGGCTATACAATAATTTGTCAACAGGAACGCCTGGCCCACTTTGACACAGAAAGCCATTGCCAATGTTCTGCTTGACCAAAACCATCAATTTGACAAACAAATATGCACATAAATACAGAGTTGTTTTCATTATTTCGCTGGCGCTGTGCCGTTTTCTGCTTTCTATGGAATTCTATAACAGTGTGCAGACAAATAAAGGCGAACTAATGACTGTGAAGGGTGTGATATTCATCTGAACTGAAATAAATGGCGCTGGGGTGGGTGTGTGTATGTGTGTGTATGTACGTGTGAGGGAGAGTGTGAGAAAGAGAGAGATGTATACAATATCCTTTGAATGCCCCAACAAATCTCAGGGGGGTGAGAGAGTGACACTTCCGCCCACATGGCACATTTGCAGGATGACAAATCAAGTGACACTTGCAAGGACACTCGCTATCCTGCAGACCTCCCACCCCACCCCCCACCACCATCCGAATCTACCTTCGGGACTCTGCGCCGCTCCTTCCCGAGATGAAGTTATTGCTTTGCTGCCCTGCAGCAGCTATAACGCTCAATTGTGTGTCATATGTGCATCTTTGTTTGAAGCAGCGTTTGCTGCAATTTCCAACCCCACGACACACACATACAACTCTGCGAACCCTGTCCTGCTGTAACCGAGATGGTGAAGGGCACCACGTGAGGAGAGGACCAACAGGAAGCAGCACAATAGTTGGTGTGCAGTATGTGGCAAATAGCAGCAGAAATCCTGTGACATCAGTCAGAGATGGTGAGGCTTCTCTGGAGCAGCAGTGATGGAGCTTCGAACACCTAACACGCCCGAAATCCACGTTCTGTCGTAGCTACTGCAGAACCAGAGCGTCACATTCTGTATGAGGCCACTGATTCCATCACAAGCACTCAGGGTGACAATGTCAGTGGTTCCCAACATCTTTCTACACCAACTTTGTGGCACAGCACCAAATGTTGTGGAGCATAGTGACACTCTCGGAGGTGCTAGTGTCCTGGTAAATGCTCCCAAGTGTGCAGCCATTGCACAGTTGCGATTGTTTTGGAGTCCCGCTACAACATATTGGTACCACTGCAGTGTCAGCATCACACCAATGCGATTGGCACTCATGAATGTGGAATGAAATAGTATAAGCCACTCTGGACGTAGTGTCCCAATGAAAAGAACAAAACAGGGCTGATTCAGCAAAGTGTGCAGCTATTACCTGCTATTTGCATGCTACGTCACAGCCAGTGGGTAAGGCGAGCGATAATAACTCCAGAGGGAAGCTAAATCATGGCGGCGCCGCCGTGATGCCAGAGTAAGCCGTCTTAAAGTGAGATAAATATCCTCACAACGATATTCACCATTCCCTCGCTGACATGCTCACCCTTGTTCAAACTGAGAAGCGGTCCCAAAAGTTTTTGCCATCCCTTATCATCCCCAGGGAGAGATTTACGAGCCAGAGAGAGAGAGGCAAGGAAAGATGGAGAGAGAGAGAGAGAGAGGGGAGAGAGGGCGAGCGAGTGCAGTTCCCGAGGCGGTTCCCTACCTGGCGTCTAATGAAAATGAAACATTTGTTCTTCGGGGGAAGCGCTCAGGCTCACGGCCGGGCCTTACACTGAAGACCGAGTTCTCGCCTCCATGATAGATTGGCAGCAGGGTGTGTGTGCATGTGTGTGTGTGTATGTGTGTGCTAACTTCAGTCCCAAATGGTTTTAAATATGCTTGTGCTACACTTCCTTTGCTGTTGGGGCAAATGATCTCACCTTGCCTCATGATTAATCTGGCCCATTCACATTCTCGCCTTGTCGCGGATAAATCGGCCACCGCTCACATAATGCACTTGATGGATGATCATCACTTTTTTCTAAATGGTTCCATCTATTCTTGCCATTTTGTTTTTTTCCAATCAATAGGCCTGCCACAAACAGACAGGGATATTTTGTGTAACACAGCAGTGCTAATGCACAGTTATTATCACAGCTTCACAGGATCGCTTGGACCGAGTGGCTCTGTGGGCTGTGGGTTTGACCTGCCACCTTGACTCAGGCAGGCACAAAGGCGATTACAGCTCCAAGTCTATCTTCACAAATCGAAATACAGCACTTTTCTTCATTTTTCTCCTTTGTGGGGAAATGTTGCTGAGCGTTATGTGCCCAAGCAAAGCAAGCCTGTGCCATGCAGGATGTCACCACTGCGTTTCTATAGATATGCGGAGGTGTATATATGTTTTACTGAATTGCTGTTATACAGTCGCTGTATTTTTCATCACATTTTCTGAACATAGGATTTTCTCTTGAATTCTACAACAACGAGGCGCATAGAGAAAGCGTGTGTCGCTGTGACATATGTGCGCATGAGTGTTAGGATGCATGTATGACAGCCAGCCTGACAGAGTTGGAGGTCATTTCAATATTTCCATTAATAAGTAAGAGTGCTGTTTTTGTTATTGGTTGTCTTTAATCACACATTTTTGATGATTTAGTGCGCAAACAACCCTTTCTGCTTTGTTTTGCCGCACCACATTTACACCTCTCAGCAGGCATAGTGGGACATAGTTGTTGCCTCATAGGAAATTGGATTGAAATGGAACTTGGTCACTTTCCAATATGCAGCGTCTCTGCTGTATTTTTAGATTTATTTATTTATTTTAAACAATTTTTATTCGTTAGAGTTGGTTTCACACGGTCATTATGGAGCAACACCAATAGCAGTGTGTGTACGCGGTTGTCCTCCACACACACACCCCTCACACAACCCCTCCACCCCTCTTCTTCGTTCCACTGGACCGCCCTGCCCTTTCATACGTATGTGCTTTGGTCCCAAGCATGCTGTATATCCTCATTCAAAGTAGGCAATTCCACTCTGACAGCTATTTGTATGTAAAGTGTGTGGGTGTGGGTGTGTGTGGGACTGTGTGGGCATGTAAGAGATGTGGGGGTGGTGGGTGCAGTCTTTGCTCCTGTTCCTCACTATTTGCTGAAGCAGCCTTTTCTTCTTCTCCTTGTGGATTGGCTCAACGTGCCGTCTCCATGGATTAGCTGCTATTCCCCCTCCAAAACGTAATCCCAGCACGGAAGAAAAAGGAGGAGGAAGCAGAAGTGATTCCTGACACCTGACCCATTATCACACACCTGTTTTTACGTCACATTATGCAAATGCGGGGATTTGACCAAAAGTGGAGTTTTGTTGATCACACAACCCTGAAAACACACACACGCACACACACACACACACACACACACAGCAGTAAATGTACCATTTCCGCCGGGCTGGTGTAGTTCATCATTTTCGTCTCTGATATTTATGATGGCATTACCCTGAAAGCACCGCGCTGTGTTTAAGACGCATTAATCTGGCCGGGCCGGGCGTAGTGGGGGAGGGTGGGCTACTCTGGCCCCGCCGGGAAAATGCAGCGGTTCCGGCCATAAATTCGCCTGACACGACGTCGGTGGAAGCCATCGCCCCTCCATCAGCAGGGCAGAGTCAATCAAGCACTCAATGAAAAGTGTATAATTTCCGACTGCGGACTTTCATTAGCGGGTACACAGCCCAGCCAAACACACATTTAGGCTCACTGACTGCCACAGTAATGCACGGCGTTGAGGAACAGGAAATGCGTCTTTGTCCAGCAGTTGTCTTCCAAACTCTGGCTGGTATCCTTGACTCGCGTGCGTTTAGAGTCAGGTGAAGAGTTAAACATTCCCTGGTTATATTCCCTAATAATGTAATCCATCATGATATCCCAGCAGCCTCGTTGCGAGGCCGCACCACGTCCTGGGCGCTTAGCGAACAGATGGCAGCCATCGCGAGGTGCAAACAGCCTGCCTCAGAGGACAGACCAGTCGCCGTGCTTAGGCTTGCACATGCTCGTGTGTGTGTGTGTGTGGCTGTGGCTGTAACACTCATGCTAATGTCAGGACAAACACGAGTGAAGCTGTTGGAAACGGTCGGTGGCCCAAACGTCTCAATGTTCCTGCCACCACCGTAATGCTACCGTGCCAGCAATTAAACACTGACAGACTGGAGGTAAACAATAGACAGCTGATCTGATGATCTTGTGTGGTACAAGAGGAGTGTTTTTAAATCTCTCCGTGTCAAAGGTTTCCAAATAACTACTGTCATCTACACAGATGAACCTCAAATGTGTGTGTGTGTCTGTGTCTGTGTCTGTGTGTGTGTGTGTGTGTGTCTCAGCCCCATTCAGCTCACATCACTACGGTGAGATCCCAGCCACACACACATATGCCCTTCCCTCCCATCTTGAGCTTTTAAGCAGCCAATCATGGGCACCGCTCAATAATCTCTCCATTTAAATTTCATAGGAGCCCATTTTGTTCATTTTCTTGTTTTCATCCGGCTGAATGGAGGTTCATACGTCTCTCATACGTCTCTCTCTCCCTCCCTCCCTCACTCTGTCTCTCTTGGCCTCTCTCTTATGTCGCTGCATTCACTGTGTGCGGTTTTCATTATTCATGTGTTTCTTTTCTATAAAGGATGTTTGGTGCTGCATTAGCTGTTTCAGAGCAGTCAAGTTTGGGCTCATTGGCATCATTATCTTCTATATTTTTTGGGGTGAGGTGGCCGGGCAGTTCCGTGCTTCTGACTGTGCTATTGTGCGGTGGGAAGCGATTGGTGTGTAAAGCGCTAATGGGTTGAATTACATCTGATTTCCATCGCTGAGCTCGACCTCTGTGCCCACAATCCTCTGCAGGCATCAATGTAAATGTGTGCAGCGACCACAAATAACACATGCTCCATGTCCTCCTGTGGGCACACTCACTCCTGGGGGAATACAAGGGAGTGTTTTTAAGAATAAGGGTATACTGTTTGTAGGATGCGAATGCTTGATGATGCCAGTGTGAGACACTGAAGGGTGGAACTCAGCCTGTGTGAGCCCATGTGTCGCACTAGTGACAGGCACAATGTCCATAGTGTATTCAGGGGACGTCCCAGGGAGGAAGCACTCTGTCTCTCCCTCTCCCACCCGCCCACCACTCCCTCCTGAAGGACTATGTTTTATTTATCGGGGTGGCAAAGAAGGCAGCGTCCTTAACTCCACAACAAGCAGTGCGAATCCCTTATTCCCGTCCTGCTGTGTTTGCTGAGGACACAGCCGATACGCAGCTTCCTTTTTTAGAAGCGGATACGCCAATGAAGCGGCAAGGAGCCTCTTCCCAGAGACAAATGGCTCCAACTTTTCCCCGGGACAACAGTTTTTTTGATCAAAGTTTGTCAGGGGAAGAGCTGAAAGCGATGATGGTGAGGACAACCCGCTCTGCCATTGTGCTGCCATGAAGTAATCTTATTTCTTTCTGCTTATTTAGATCCAATTAGCGCGGCAGCGCCGGTTGTGATTGTTAACCCCATCATGCAGTTTATTAACTTCTTTGATGGAGCCCAAGGCAGATAACCCGAGAAAGAAGTCATTTACTTTATAATTAAAGGCAATTAGTAAATCAATTATGGCTCGATCAAACCTGACGCCAAAGAAAACAAAGGCACTCAGCGGGCTGATAGGTGCCGCCATGCTGCCTTGGAGCACTTTCTCTGATAATTGAACCCGCAGTGAACGGAGGAATCAATTTCTCATCAGGGATCCCCAGCCCCCAAAACTGTGAGTCGCATCCTAACCCTTGTCATCTTCAAACCCTGTCGGGGCCACCGTCGAGGACCCGGCGGCACCTCTGATGAGAGTTGCAAATGTGTTGTCACCTGCAGTGTCTCCAGCACGGCGTGATGGCTCCCTGTGACAGACACGAAGACCTTTGTTCAGCTCCAACTAGTACAACTATCATAGACGGGATCTTATGGGTTCCTCCCGCTGTCTCATGTGTGAAAGTCTTTTTAAAAGCGTAACTACACCGCACTCTGAAATATTGTAACTAATTTCTGCAATTACACAGAGCAAACACTCACAGTTGAATGAAGCATTGCACAAGGAATTCAGTGTGGTTTTGCTGTTAGAGGCCATTTTCTTGCTTTATTTTCAGTCTATGTAAGGACATCCCTGCTTCACTGGGCAACTCAACCCCCTCCCCTCCCCGGCCCCCCTGCCATACAAAGGGGTTGTGTGACAGACCCTGCCAATGACTCTCTCTCTCCCTGTCTCTCTCTCTGTCTCTCTCTCTCTCTATGTCTCTCTCTATGTCTCTTGGTCTGTGTTTTCCTTTTACACTTTTTGTTGCGTTTCCACAAACATAATTGTTCCCGTGGAGGTTTGCTGTGGTTCAGATTTTGCGCCCGTGCGTCTCCGCAGTCAATGTGTCCGTTCCTTGAATGTGCTGGCGGAGTGCGTGGGTGCTCACGTTATTGCCGACAGACGGACTCACGCCAGGCAACAAGCTGCTTCAAGTCGGCCGGCTGGGAGATAATGACTGTTTGCTTTTTCAACAGCTTTTGCTGACATGCCAAAAGCCTCGCTGCACGGCGCCGAGTTGTAGCTACAAAGGGAAGTGGCAGCGACAGCAGTCACCAGCGTTCCATCTCACAGTCCCTCAGCTCGCTATCTGCCCACCGTGGCTGCATTGCCCCAGTCCGCCTCAAGCTCTGGTTCACAGGTTCAACCTGGGGACGTAATGGTTACACTCTGACTTATCTCCCTCCTCTGCCCTCATGTGCCTTCGTAGAGAGATAATGAGCACCTTTCCCACACTTCCCTCATGGCGCTGAAATGAGAAAGCCGGTGATCTGGACGGACGAAACGGGAATGGTGCAGCAGGGTCAGCCGGATCCGGGCTCCGGATTTGGCTTTGGTTTCAGCTTGTTATGATTTCCTCACCTTGTTAGCCACACGACATGGCCAAAGCTATGCGAGTGAGGTCGCCAGACCATGTGATCAATGCTTGTACATTGTGCAGGGAAGAAGCCAAGCGTGGCGGTCAAAGCTCGGCGCGGATCAAAAGTGGACCACAGGAGCGTTGGATGCCCGCGATTTGGAGATATTTTCTCTCGTGTGAAATAATTGGCACCGGGTGTATGACCTCACCCCGTTCTGATGCCTTGTCTTCTCACCCTTTATGATCATACGCGCCAGCCCTGGGCATGTGAGGCTCTAGACCCATTTCCTCAAGTACTGTTGAGGCCTCAATCGCACACTGGCATTTTGGGATTGAGAATTTGTCAGAGCAGACAAGAAACCTTTGGGTTGCTGTGCTTTTGTTTTATTGAAAAACCTTTTGGCCTGTACACAAACAAAAGCCACATAAAAAAAGCTAATTATGCAGCAAAATAAACTTGTAATCTTTTGTGCATCTCGGGCATTTTTGAAACATGAGGTTTAGTCTCTCCTCCCTACGTTATCAATAGCATTGTATAATCTCTTCCAATACCCGAAGGGAAAATATGATGAAGCGTCATGGTCTGGACCTGAGTGTCTCTGCCGATCCCTGTGTATGAGTGGCTCCTGCAGGACTGTGTATGGACGATGTGAGCTGTTGGCCTTGTGTGGGTGCAGCTTCAGCGGCTCTGTAGGCTGTTGCTACTCCTGCGCCTACTTAACATGCAATTTGCGCCCCTGCGAGACTGCAATCGCTTTTGTTTTGTTCTGGCAGCCTGTCAAAAATTGAAATTGTTGGAGTTGCAAATGCAAAGATTTTTCCAGAGCCGTCCAGGTAGTGCTGGACTTGACAACATTGTAACGGCATTGTGCTGCTGCCTCTGCCGACCTGTTTGGCAGATGGTTCTGATGCTGCTACTTCTTATACACAGCTCATGAGTGAGTATAGGTCAGTCCCTCAAACGCACACACACACACATACACACACAGAGCTGCCCTCAGTGTCCGTGTGTCTCATAATGAGGTGTGGCCTCAAGAACCAGACACTTTGTCACTGTCCCAGTCAACCAACAGACGACCTCTGGTTTGATTAAAAAAAAAAGACGTTCAGCGCCTCTGGAAAAGCAGTGGCTGCTTCCAGGCAGCCATTGTTGTTTGTTGAGAAACTGGCGCTAAATAGGGAGGGGATACATCTAAGGAGCAGCACTGCAGGGGAGGAGGAGTGGCTCAGCAGTGTCAGAAAATCATTGATGGGAGTGGTCAACACAGAGGCCCACCCCCTAACACCCTGTAATGGCCACTGACTGAGCGGGCCGCGCTGCTCGTAAAAACGAGCTAAACCCACTCATCAGAGGACCACATAAATCTGTAGGGTAAAGGGCGTGCTTCATCACTGTGACCCCCACACATCTATACACACACACGCGGCTCCCATACCTCTCGCACCGTTTCAGTTTTGCGACTCGCCTGACATCTCTTGTTAAG
Source organism: Carapus acus (assembly GCA_900312935.1). NCBI lineage: Eukaryota > Metazoa > Chordata > Actinopteri > Ophidiiformes > Carapidae > Carapus > Carapus acus. Next base: position 25,085 of record OMPJ01008720.1, on the reverse strand, counting down.
CCTCGTCCGTAAGGGGAACACATCTGTTTGTCCAAATACCCATAAAACCCTGCTCCACCCTCTCCATTCTTTTTTCTGGTGCTCTGAATGGGCACAGGGTGGCGGGGAAATGATGTTTTAGCAGCTGGCAATGACGAGGAGTGACTTGTGGCCATGCGGCGTAGCGTAGGTCACGCCGGCCCTTTTGAGGAGCATTTGGTGCTGTAATAACACGACCGTGGTGGAGAACGAGCTTCTAGCGCCAGTAATTGGGGTTTTGCTGCAGTTGAGAGCTGTGGAGATAAAGTGGAGATGAAGGGTGGAGGCGGACTGGTGTTGGCAGGAGCTTTTGCTTGTTTAGCCACGATAATGTGAGCTGCCTGGCAGGGACCAACGCTTCCTTTATTTCATCTCCTCTGTCCTTTTTACGCCTTTTGCCCATTGTGAGAAATTTGCTGACAGGTTCGCGTCTGATGGCTGTGGAGCGCAGACTTTGCATAATGTGTTACAAAAAAAAAAGAAAAAACAAACACAACATAGATTGCAGATAGGGGAAGGGAGGGAGAGAGAGCGAAAGTGAAGACATGAGGAGGGAAGTCCGGGGTGCTGATATGCTCCCCATCTCTCTCTCTCTCTCTCTCTCTCTCTCCCACAACATGTATGTTGTAGATGCATTGTAGCCAAGGAGTTAGCACATTTAAAGCCAACCTCTTGCTCTCTGCCTCACTCTCTCTGTTATCCCCTCTTCCTCTGCCCTGCCAAGAATTTCCCCTTCAGTTTATATTATATTTAATTTATGTTTGAAATGCTTGGACAAAACTTTCCCAGATTTTGTCTAATTGATTTTTGAAAATTGATTTTGTACAAATATTAGCTACACCTAAATATGAGCCGCAGGTCTTCATGTTGTAACACGAGATGTTTGCACAGAAAGATGGTACACAGAAGATTTTGCCGAACACAGTCAATCTGTGCCTGAGAATCGGCAGTATGGCATAAACACAACACCAACATGACATTTAACATGGCTTGTTAGAAAATCTGCTTTTATCCAAAAGCCTTAGTCGTCTTTTTATATTGACTTAGTTCTTCCCACTGGCGCCTCCAACGACTCATCAATGATTCGTTGATGCCAAGCTCTATATCCCTGTTTGATGGCCAGATTGATTGCCTTTACCTAAGAGGCTGCATCATATGCATATGCATCATCCTATGTTGTCCATGACCAGGGTCTGTGCATGATGCGCAGAATGACAGTTCAAGATCCAAATCCAAACTGCCGGCAGTGTCTTCCTCGGCGCTTTTACTTTTCCCTCATCTCTCTCTCACTTTTGTGCTTCTAGCTACACTGCCCCACAGTGGCTGTTGGCCAATACAAATCTATGAATAGGCCGCATCAGTATGTAAGTGGCAGGGTTCATAGCGTGAGAAAAAAATGGCACTCATTATTTGCTTGCATTAAATGTGTAGGTGCTTGACCAATCAGAGCTCTTGAAACATCGCTGTTTGCAACTTTGTCAAAGTTTTCAACCACACAAATGAGTTGCAAATTCCCTTGAATGCTTTGTAAATTGTTTTTAATTGTTTGATTTAAGCAATCAGCCGTAATTAATTGCAAAAGTTGAAGGATTCCCTTGACACGATCTGGGTTTCACATACTCACTCAGCACTGCAAGTGGGAGTGTGTGGTGCTCTTTGAATGTGTACACACACGCCAAATGTATTGTCGGACAGGTGATAGTGACATTCAATTTACAATAACATACTAAATATGAGCCGAAAGGTGCCTACACACACACACACACATACACACTTACACACACTCCTTCCCCAGGTTGTGTGGGTGTGCTGATAGAGTTGAGAAATGCTTCAGTTCCTCCATGCTCCTCCTCTCTCACTCCCTGTCTCCTTGCCTCCCTCCCTTTTTCCTCACACTTCTCTCTCTCTCTCCCCCACTCTCTCTCTCTTTCTCCGTCTTCCCCCTTCCCTTCTCTGTCGGGCTAACTCTGAGTAGCCCCCTCAGCTCGTTGACGTGCAGACACAAGCAGAAAGCTGCATTACCCGGACAGAGAGGAGATTTTCAGCAGGGAGGAATAAGCTGATGAGAGAATCCAGGGCAGGAAAATAACTGAGCATTCCTGCCTGTATTGCAGCGAGAATGTGGGCTTTGTGAATGGGAGCGCAGGCTGTTTACCCGTGGAGCAGCGTGTCTCCGTGCCTGATAGGGTGCGTTGGAGTGCTTTGGGTGCCGGCGGTGTTTAATATGCAAAGCCATCCCCGTGGAGAGCACACGCTGTATCTGCTAGCATGCTCGCAGTGATGGGGCCTGGTGCCTTACTGTAGGTTTGCCAGAGTGCATGAGTCACTCGCCCTGTCCGTGCGTGCCTGTGTGTGAGTCTGCATGTGCTCGTGCGTGAGTGTGGTGCGCGTGCGCGGGAGTGATTCACCATTGTGCCTCAGTATCTCTGTTGCCAGCTTGGCTGTCCCTTCGGTGCTGATCTGTAAGATTTCGAATTGCTCCCAGAGTGCTTTTCTAATCTGCTCCTCTCCCGCCCCCTTTTCTCCCCCTCTCCTCAGTGGAAGGGTAACCCGCACACCCAAATATTTCCCACCTGTGAGCCAGCAATGCACGGGCCTCTGTGTCTGCGTGTTGGCCACTGTACTCCGGAGTCCATGCTGTTTTCTGTGAACGGTCTTGTCTCTCCCTTAGTTTTTAATCTCCATTCTCTGCACTTTCCTCCACTCTAAGGAAACTTTGTGAAAGGAGCCCTCCCTATTGCTGTGTCAGATGTCAATGCAGCATATTTTCTTTCGTTAGAATGTAGCTGAGCCTTGTTAATTTGATTAAAATATAGCTTTGGGGGGATTTCGGCAAGAAAGTGCTCGACATCTCACAAACACCACAACCCCGGGCCACGGCCTGCCCGGTGGGGGGGGGTCTGCCAGCTCATAAAAAATGCATTTCATGGCGGGCAGTCTGCTGATGAGAGACACTTTCTTCCCTCTATTCTGTTTGCTCCTCCAAACCGCCATTCAATTAACTTTGAAGAACGGCGAACCCCGTCGATGCAATTTAGCCCCAAAAGCCACCGGCGGCGCCGCCAAGATATCAGGACATGACATAATGAATGCAATCAACAATAATTAGGGGGAATGATGGGCTCTCACTTTGAGGTGTCATTAGGAAGGGAAGGCTGGCGCTGCAGCACCAATGACCGACCCCCTTTATTAACGCTCCCCGCCACCAGGAAAACGGACCCCCCGCCATTGCGTAATCTTTCATGTACACCATTTCCAACGGCGTGGATCATCTACAGAGGGATAATCACCAACTTGTTGGGCTTGACGCCACACGAATTGAGCGTGTAATGGTGGCCCAGAGGTTTCTGGATCGGCGAAATGTCGCCGGTGATGCAACCCAACCCAGGTATGTAAAGGCCACATGCAATGCAGCATTTATAGAGAAATGGAGAGGGCGATGGAGGTGACCACGCCCATAAAAGCCATTTTTCGGTCTGTTTTAACCAATGACAACGACGGGCAGACAGATGAATAAAGAACATGGCAGGTCTTTTGTCTACCCATGTGAGTTTGGAACTGGCTAGCTAAGCTAAGATTAATGAGGACATGTCTTATCTTCATCTTGGTTGTTCTAAGTGCAGAGGTGACTTGCCTATTAAGCCCTGGCTACTTGTTATCAATCAATTATTAATCAATCAGTGTGGAGTCAGATCATTAAGCCTCCATCTTGGTGCCTTTAAGTGGTTTGCGTATATGTTGATAGAATCCATAATGGAAGGAGGGTCTGTACTGTGCGCCGTGTGTCTGGGCACACAGGCAGACAGCAGATGCACACCGTGGTTTGGTTTGGAGAGGACGACCATACATTTTCAGCTTACGACATGTTGTTAGGCCAATCGTTGAGAGATGGGCTCCATCGTTCGGAGTCTGTGTTCTGAGGAGGAGCAGATGGACTCAAACGCTGAGTCTGCTGCCTTTGTTTTGGAGCGCGCTCATTTTCTCTCTCAGCCTCGTTCGCTCTGACTCACCCGGCCACCCTTTGTGCTCAGAAAGTTCACAGACCATTCTCCAGAGTTCCAATCAAAAAGCACTCTGAGGCCCTATGTCTGGAAAAATGTTTACGCCTTTATTTTAGTTAATCATTCCTCTGGAGCAACGGGCCGCTGTACGCACGGGGCTCACAGCGGGAATGACATTACCTCCCAGCTTCATGCAGCCCACTCCTGGCGTTCTCCACAAACTAGATACTTGCCTCCACCCAAATCTCTCTGTTCTGGTTTTAAGTGTAGAAGTGAGGAAAAGCAAATCATTGAACATTGCCGGCACATTGTTACTTACGTTGCTGACATGCTTGCAGTGTTTACATTTTTATGTCCAAATCTGAGTTTTGATGGGTCCAAAGGTCTTACACGCTGCGTGTCCTGAAGGTGAATCTTCTGTAAGGGTTCTTTGGTGGTTTGTCGGAATGGAGGTGACATATTTGTCTCTGCGTTTCTGCCACCTTTGCTAAGCTTTGAATGTTGCTTTATCTGATTTGCAGAACACGTGTGTACTTTAGTACACCAACTTTTTTCAGCATCAATTTCTGCATCTTTACATTGGCCCTTCATCTGTGTGAAGCAACATTTATTATTCATTCCTGCACCGTGCTTAGTTCAGGAATGTTTGGTAGAGGTAGAGGTAGGTCTTGTTTTTCATCTGAATTCATTGGTATGGGCACCAAGCGCATCTGAGCAAGGAGAAACAGGGTCGCATCATGCAGGACCTCGACTTGCACGGCTAATTTGAAGGTGCAGAGGAAGGAAAGCTGGGACTAACTCAATCCCCCTGCTGAATGTCGAGTGGACGGTCCAAACTCAGGCAGAGTGGGACAGGGACCGGTTTCTGAAGGAGTGCACCCCTGAGCTCCTCCGTCTCCTGTTTTAAGGTTGACGGGAATCTAGGAGGAATAGAGGCCCACGCCACATTGTCATCTGTAAATGCAGACAAACCCCGATGCATTTCTGGGATAATCCAGTGGATGAGGTGTTGGCCCTAAGCAGCCTCGACCTCTGTTGAGGCGAGTGACATTTGGAAAAACAGCAGTGCATGCTGAACATGCAGCCGTGGCTGTGATGAGTCGGTGGTGGGCGTATTCTCACGAGGCCGGAATATGAAAGAAGTGGAGGCTGCAAATGTTGCGAAGGAGGAAAAGTTATTACTTGCTGTCGCAAGTAATTTCTATTAAAAGCAGTTTGCATCAGAACATCCGGGTATGTGAAAGTGGGAATGCAATTAATGCAAGCAGGATGTGCGATGAAATATGAACCTAGTGTGTGAGTGTGTGTGTGTGGGTGGGTGGTCGGGGAGGGTGGTAGGGGGATGTGTGGGGAAGAGAGGAGCAGAAGGAAATGTCTCAGCGGAGACTCAATTGCCTGAGTGCCTGTGTGTGTGTGCGTGCGCACGTGTGTGTGAAGGTGGCGTGTTTAATAATGTTGAAGGGGACTGAAAAGTTTAATCAACGCTTAAATCACCTCCATCACCATCATCTTCACCACCATCATCATCATCGCTGATCTGAATGATGTCAGCTGTTAACAGGAAATGAAATCCAACACATACTGTACTGTATGTATGAGCCTGAGTTGAAGCACTTTTTACTTAGTTGTTTGCACAAGAAATGTACTTTCGTGTGTGCGTGTGTTGTGTGTGTGGATGGTTTTGCTTCCACACATATCACAGGCTTTAGTCTGGATTATCAATATTCCATATATGGAGATACAGGTTCCCCCCCCATTTTTACATTTTTAATCAACAAGTGTGGCGGCCAGAGATTTAAAATGTATGAAACCTAAACGTAATTTCAAAAAGCCAAATTAAATCTTCCTGCCTGCCGCCGACTTAAAAGCAGATTAAAACATTATTGCCAGTATAATGGCGCTGCCTTTCGTTGTGTCGGAGCACTTATTTTTCAATTTGATTCAAACTGTGTTTAATATTAATTCTCCAGGGACCATTGGGAGAGGCGGGGGTGGCAGAGGGGGGAGTCTTTGTGATGCCGGAGACGACTTCTTTAAATTGTTTAATTTCCCCTTTGCTCAGCGTTAATTTGGTGCGTGTGCGACTGGAGCTGTAAGGGAGCCAAAGGGATGGAGAGGGGGACGCGGCCTACCTCCTCCTATTCTCAGATCTAGATGTCCACACACACGATGTGACAATAGCCTTTGCTGTTCACCCGATTAGAGTAGCCTGGGGTCTTGACACACACATGCAGATACCAGTGTGGCAACTGGTGTGACTTGGTGGTGAATGGCTTTTAGCTGGATGAGCCGCTGTCTTTCCTTTAAAAATCTATGTCGCCTGCCAATTTTTGTCAATGGGTGAATGAGCAGATCAACCAAGAAGCTGATGGATTACATGCATGGAGTGCGTGTGTGTGAGGGGGTGGGGAGATAGGGGGGTGTCAACTGTCGCAGTTCTAAGCACACCTCATCATTTCCCACTTTCCAGAATACACCTAGTTGCCACGCTGTAATTGAATAACACATGCGCACGCACACACACACACGCACATGCGGGCACGTGTGCAGGCTCCTTCTATCCACTTATATGATCAACAGCTCAAAGACGGGTTGCTCAGGGCACAAGGCTGAGGAGATGCTGCATGGCATGACCAAAGCCCTCACACACACACACACACACACACACACACATCCTCACCTTGTAAAATGAGGATTAGTGACGGGAAACAATAACATTGAATGCATCAGGAGAGGAAGCGCTCAAATCCCGAGAGGGCGCGTGAGAGCTGCAGCGACACACTCCATCACGTTTACACACCTCCTCCTTCCCCTCTCAGCTGAAGCCGTCCAGCAGAAATGCTGACGGAAACACATCACAGGGCAGATTAGAGGGGAAAGCCTGTGCGGCGGCATTTTGATAATGTAGAATTGATTCTAAAACTCAATTGTGTCTATAATTCAGATGGAAAATTACCTTTAACCCAAACAGAGACACACAATTCTTTTAGGCTCTGGTTACTTTGTTTGCTTTTTGTCAGAAGATATTTTACAAGCTCATTCAGCCTCCCTCCATCCCCGACACACACGTCCGCGCCCCGGCACACAGACGCAGAAATTGCTCATAATTACAACTAACAAAGTAAAAAAGAGAAAAAAAAGGAGCCAGCCGTGGAAACGCAAACACACCGAACTTTTTGATTAAAGTCGAGCTTGAGAAATTTTCTGCTGATATCAAACTTGGTCGCAATTTCAGCCGGTCAGAGCCGCTGACATGGGTGCGGCCCGAGTTAATGGCGGTGCTCTCATGCGAGTCCAGGCGTTAATGCTTGGGGGTGGCTGACTGATGAGATCCATTACGCCCAGGAATGAAATTTAACGTTCCCGCCACAGCAGCAGGTGATGCCGAGCCACCCGCCCACAGCGCCGGCACCGGCTGCCCAATCGGCAGCCGCTACGTGCGTCCCTGCACGTGTACGTGTTATTGCGAGCGCTGGTGCTAACATATCTTGATTGTCAGTGTGTGAGCTGTGTTTATGAGAAGTGCGAGGGCAGGGGAGCATCCTGGCAGCGTTTAATGGAGACGCAGACGTGGGAGCCGGATGTATTATTCAGCACTTAAAAGCAGGCGGCCCCTGTCCAACTCCATCGCTCCTCCATATTTCAAACCCTGGCTGATGGCTGGGACCCAGCTCTGGCTGCTGCAATTGTGCACACGCCGGTGACCTTGAAAAATAGGGTTTGCGTGCGCGTGTGAGCGCAGGCCCACAGATCAGAGGCAGCTAACGCTATTGTCTAGCTCTATGGGAGTGAGAGGGATATCTGTGCTGTAGCCTTGGACACTGTAATGCTGTGAGTGAAACGATACCTTCTTTTGCGGCAATGATCGTCTCTTTTGGAACAGATGAAAACTTTTGAGTACACCCCCGCAGCTCACCTTGGCCATTTTCTTCCAGGCGTCGCAGCTCCTCCCCAACCCGACAGTTGTTGGATGTGACATGTCCAGGAAGACGCTTCGGAGGTTTGCTGTTTCTCACTCTATCTTCACTTTGGCCACCAATCTCGTAGCCTGGGAGGGTGGGGGCTGCAGGAAAAACGTGCGTCTACACCTCTTCGAGACTGCACATGGCTTTAGGCACATGTCTACTTTGTGCATGTGTGTGTCTCTCCTCCATCTGCCTTCATACATCCATGCAGCTAGTGTGTGTATGTTCAGCTCCAAGCGATGAGTCATCACCGGCTTCATGTGAAGATATAACACAAGCTTCCGCACAATATTCAGCCTTTAGAAACAGTGAAGAAAATCGTCCCCTGGTTGTGGCTGTTAAACACATGAAAAGAAGTTATTCCAAACATTTTATTTGCATTTAGTTTTTGTTGTTTTGCGGAGAAAATCCTGGGCCGACCAAGACGGAATTGACCCACCGACACAAATCAGTCCTGTTAGGCAGGTGTGAGAGATGCTGTGAAGGAGTGGCGAGGAAATCCAGCTGCAGGGCCAGACAGGTGCCGTCTGCACCGTCAGGCCTGTTCATTTCAGGGACAATTTGTTTATCCCATCACTTCTCCGATGCCGTCTTGGTGATTTACTGCTTTAAGCAGAGCCAAAATAGGCTTATTTTATCCTTATTTGATCTCATAAATCTGCTCCTTTCCACCAGAATCTGATCCAAATTGTCGTTGCCAGTTAAGTCCATTTGATCACTGCTCAGGCAAAAAAGACTCAAAAAGTGAGCTGCAGATTGTGGAGTTTTCTCTTGGCATTTTTAACCCTCCAAAGTAATTTGAAGCCTGAAGGTTGATCATGCCTCGCCACAGTGTGAGGAAAGATCCCAAGGTTATGCAATTAGCAACCTGAATGTATGGATACGATGAGCGTGTCAGGAAGCTGGTTGCATGGAGATGTGAGCATCTGATTGATTCCGCCCATCAATCATAGTTAATAATATGAACGCCGCCCGTGTAATGGGCGCGGCGACCGGCGTGGCTCTCAGGGAGAAATGAATCGCCTTTTCCATGAAGAAAAACTGCATGCATGTTGCTAAGAGACCGATAGATGACACGGTCACAACCGACCGTCTGTTTGGCGTGAACAGCTGACTGGCCAAGCAAACCCACAGCAAAGTTGTTTGCGAAGGCAGAGGAGTAAGGACAGTGAAGACTGCAACGCCTCATTCATCATGCCGTGTTAAAAAGAGCAGGGGAGGGAAAAAGTGAGCAATTTACCGGGAAAATGATCCATAGATCATCCTCCCCAGCTCTGACTCATGAAATTTTCTCATTATATTAAATTATTACTGGGGAGCCTAATAAATCAGCGGCGGCCGAAAGAACGACAAGCGGACGCTGCACGTCCGCCGACTATTTACGCTTCAGTTTTTTTTTTTACTTCCTCTTCTTTTAGGGTTGTCGCTGATTGTTTGTGTCGCTGCTAAATGTTGTAACTCCGACTTTATTGTCTGCAAGGTGAGATAATTCTCACCGCAGCTGCAGACACAACACACATCAAACCCACAAAAACACAATATGCTAACAAACGATCGGCGTAAAGTCGCTCAGACAGGCAGTTAGGCCCCGGCGAAGTCGGTGAACTTGTCTGGCGTTTTTATATTCAGACTGCGGCTGCTGGATGTTGATGAATGAGGTCATTACGCACGGCCGTACGAGGTGGAAACGGCGTGGCGGGAGGAAGTGATTGGCTGCGGTTGCTTGGAAATGGCCATCAGCCCCTCGGCCAGCCAACCCAGGGCTGGAGTGCGGGAACGGGCCCATCAGCAAGCTTAGAAATTTCATCATCAGTCGCCACACCCGCCCACGAGAGGCCGCTGCACCTTACTTGCCCTCGCCGCCGCCCTCTATCCTTCCCTTCGGCAGAAAAAATGCGTCCAAAATAAAACGTCTCTGAGATGTGCGATGGCTGCCTCTCTCGCCTCAGATCCCGTCCACACATCTCTGTCTTCCTCCCGCGTGTGGAGCCTCAGCCGATGATTTTTTTTTTTTTTTCTTCCTCGGCAGTGAAAGTTTGCAGTTCTGTGCTGTCAGCTTGAGGATGGCTCCTCTGTTTTTGTCCTCTGTTCCACTTTGATCACTGTCTCACACGCTCGGCTGTCTAATCAGATGGAGAATTCTCCGCTGGAACGCGCCACCAGTTGTCACCTTCGCCGTGAGTTTCATTCTCCCTAATCAACCACACCTGGCGATACACCTGGCACTCCCATCATTAGCTGATTCCCTGATTGCGCCGAACTGCAGCTGACCTCAGCCAGCACCACCCACAGCCCCCCATCACCTCCCCGTCGCTCACTCTTAACATTTTGTTCTCTCAGCCACTTCTAGGACACTCGCCGGCATCGCCGACTCCACTCTCCCTTCGAAAGTAGCAATGGTGCGCGCGACCTCCTTTGGCACACCCCGTCTTCTGTAAAATGCTTCCATGGAGTGCAGATCATGCTTCCGCTCAATCAGGAACATGATGGCCACTCGCCAGTATGTGGGGAGGAGGGAATACAGCGAGAGTTGGAGAAAAGTGTAGGAAAGAGTGTTTTTATGTGTGTGTTTTTCTAGCACAGTGCAGCCCTATTCTGCTCTAGTGAATGGTCCCCCCACCCTGTCCCTTCCAAAGCCCTCTTACCGGTACGGCTACCAGCTTGTCCGGCCCGGCTGGTGTGGCGTTGTGCTCCGGCACAGACCACAGCTTCGCACAGATTCGGAGCACTCCGGGTCTCGCTGAGAGTGAGCCATTGTTTTGTATTCAGACCGCGATATAGTCAAATGTCCTCAATGTCACACAGATATCCAGCAATGTCAACATTTGTATTTGCGCGTGTTTCCAATTTGGGGAGACGGCGGTGCGTGACAGGCACTGTCGGGAACGAGGAGGCGCCACGCTGCCCAGGTATTCGCACCGCCATGGCCGCTGAGATTACCCACACCCCAGCCCCCTCCGCTCCTCCCTCTTGTCTCCATCTCACTTTTGTGCAGGCTCTTAAATGAGATTGCGCGTGTCACCTGAGCTCAAAGCCAAGCCAAAAAAAAAGTGAATAATGCTGTTGGACAGGAGAGAGAGCTGAAAGTTTGAGCGGAGGAAGTTGAGCGATGCTGTGGGTAGATTGACGTTTATGTGATTTTGTTGTGATCAATATGCAAAGCAGATGTCTCAGCCCAGATTCCTCTCAGACGTTATGTAGTGGAATAAGTTAGCCTCCATCGTTCCTCCTGTGTTTCTGCTGTCGTCCCACACCGTTACCTCTTTCCTCACGCTGGTTGGTTCTCCTGACTCCTCATACTGGCCGTGCCTCTGACTGCCTTAGTCCTGCAGCAGTCCTCTCTTCCTCGCCACCTCTATTTCATCTGTTTATCTTATATCTTGCTAATGAGATTTCTAACAAAGTGGGGCTAGGATTGAGTCCATCAGCCTTTCGAAACTGGCTGGGCCTCGATGCGTAAGACGCCGCCCTCCTCCTGCTACTGCCTCGCTCAGACAGGAGGCATCCTCACTGATTGTAATATCGCTGACCCAACACAAAGGCCTCTGCGGTACCTCACCTCTTATTTCTATATTTTCCCACGCTGTGTTTTTCCTCAGAGCTCCTGTGCATGCTAATGTCTGCCTGTTAAATGCATTCTGGGAAAGGGCGAGCGTGCAGGCTTACCTGTTGGTTTAAGTGCTGAGGTGCAGCTGTCTTCCCTGAGAGAGTCTGGGCTTTTTGAAGGTGTTTTGGAGTTTGCCTGCTGAAAACAAACTGCTTTGCTAGACTTAAAACTTTGCCAGAGTATAAAAAAAAAAAAAGAGCTTTTCTGTCTCGCCTTTTTTTCCCTTGTACCTTTGTCCGCACCACCTGCTCAGAAAGCGAAACGCTCCTTCAAATGACTGCTCCTACCACCAAGAGAGATATTTATAACAAACCTCCACTCGCCCCTCCCCCCCGGCTGTCTTGAGGATGGCTCTGACATTCAGAACGTGGAGAGAAGCCGACGTCTGCCACCCTAATCTCACTGCTCAATGTATAGACAGACGGGCGCAAGAGGCCACCAATGCCACGCTTTCATTACCCGACCACTTGCAGGCGACCACGACACTAGAAAAGTCTAGCCTGTCTGAAAAAAACAGGCTGATCCAGCTTTAAGGTTAATTAAAGTGGGAAACCCTGCGGTGCCGGGACGCGGAGCTGGAGGTCAGCGGGACCTTGTTAGGTGGAGCGCCGCCCCGACACGACAGCAACGGGGAAACACTTTTCGATGGTTCAGAGGCAGAGGAGGAGTGAAGGAAGGACAGAAACACTGAGCCAGGCGTGGGAGTGTGGCGGACAGAGGGAGAAAAAGGACAGATGCTCGCTCGTGACCTCCGCTTTCCACGCCTGCGTTCGGGACGAGCAGCTGTACACCAGCTTTCAGCTCGCCACCATGTTCAGCAAGGTGACCTCCAACCAGCTTGGCCATTTTCCTGCGGCTCAAACTGTGAATCTCGTAGGAGGGTTGCGGCGGAAACCACTCCGCCGCGCTCGCCAACAATTACCAGGCCCAAACGCGTGCGATGCTCCGCGCACTTCACACCGCCGGCCGGCAAATTGAAACAATGCACCTGAGCGACAGTGAGGAATTACCGCCAGGGTTTAATCTGGGCGCCGGCTCGTGGTGGATATCGCCACTATCTGTAGCCTGGCCCCAAATATATCATCCACAGCCAGCTGACAGGTGCGTGTTCGTTAGTATATGTGTGTATGTGATAGATTTCACGTGTGATGCAAAGAAACCTGCGGTGATTTTTTTGTTTGCCTCTTGATTGACATACTTGTCTTTTGTTCGCCTCATCTATACTTAGTTAGCGTAAATGCTGCGCGCCGACTTGCAATCTCACACCTGAGAGGGAGTCGTGCGTTGGCTCGTTAGCACCTGACGCTCCAGTGAGTGTGTGAGCACCAGGTGACATATTGAATAAAAGCAACATTATTGTAACATAATGTGTCTCTGCTGACAAGTTGGCACGATTTATGCTTGACTTTATTTGAGAGAGTGTGCCTCCACCTGGGTGTGTGTCAGCCACTGCATGTGCACACGTGTACAATGTCTGTGGAGTTTGCACACGTGTGTTACCATATGTGATTTGTTCTCTACTTTGAGAGCTGTGTAAGCAATACCGTGTCCACTTCTCATTTCCCGATGGGTTATTTGTTCACTTGTAAATATTTTTGCGCAGGGAAAAAAATGCAACAGAAATTAATAAGAAAATAAATGACGTGATGAAGTAATTTGTCTAAAACTAATCTTCACAACAACAGTAACAACAATGCAACGACAGGCATTTCTGATTCAGATTTTGAAATTGATAAAAAAAAAAAAAGAATCAACTATAAGGGAGCTTGGTGCAGCAATTTATTAGTTTTAGTCCATCTTTCCACAGAAAGACGTAATTAAACATGAGCTTTGATAGGTGTGTGTTGTGTTTCTGTCCAAAGCAGAGGAGGCATATTACATCTAGTCCAATGTGACTCTCTTTGTGTGTGTATGCATGCCTCATGATGAAGTTTGTTGAATTGTTATTGCGGTCTGAAGAAACCTTTTGCACTTTGCATTATTCAGCGGTGCGACTCTGACTCTGCCCATTGGTCATCCTTACGTTTAGTTTTTTTTTCTGTGTGTTTGGTCAACAGAGAGAGAGAGAAAGAGCGGCCGCCATCATTGTTTAGCACCTTATCTTGGCTCCAAGGTTAATCTGCTGGCACAGTCGTCCCACCTGGGTCAGCTGTGTCTAGGAGGAGAGGAACTTTCTTCTGGTTTCTCTGCGAGCTTGGACACTAGGGGAGCTACTTACTAAATCTCTGTACCGCTTCTTCTTTTGAGAATTCTCTCTGTTTTCGTTGTATGCATGTGCATGTGGGTGTGATGATGTGTCATCACATATTTGTAGGACCTCTCAGGTGTGGATCTCAAGATGGAAGACCCGAATAGCCGGGTGGGAGAGGCGGGCTTAGTGTTTGTGTGTGAAAGTGTGTATGTGTGTGTGTGTCTGTGGATTATCTCCTGCTCCGCATTTAGCTTTTCATCCCTAACGTGACCTTTACCAGGCTCCCCTGTTGGCAGAGCGCGGGCACAGAGCACTGTCTGTGTTGTGCAAAGGGCAGTGTAACCAGAGTGGCGGGTCCAGAGGGAGCAAAAGGTATGAGGAGAGAAAAAGAGCCTGCCTGTGTGTTAGAGAGAGAGAGAGAGGGAGAGAGAGCCCTAATTGCACTCTGTAGAAACCTTTAATAGCCACATAATGCCTCATGACAGTCAGCAGCCCCACAGTAATTGTGTGTTATTACTGATCTTTTCATTTCTGGACTTTTGCAGTCATTTTCTCACCCACACTACATGTCCCTGCTCCTCTAGCGTCCTTCACCATCCGTTCAGGGGGGTCGGAGATGTTTTGTGTGTGTATGTGTGTTTGCGTGTGTGCTCTGAGTTCTATTTATATGAATTCTATTCACTGAAATCATTACTGGAGCTGCTTTGAATCTTGAGATGAAGACAATTTGAGTTTTGCTTCATCTACCACAGCCAGGAGACAAGTGAGTCTGTGTGTGTGCGCTTGTCTGTCTTGTTTACCTGTCTGTCTGAATGCTTTGCCTCAGCACATCTTAACCTCAAAACGTCCTCACCTGAAGAACAGATAAGCAAAACAAGCTTGTTCCTATAATTCAAGGTAATGGCCCTTTCATCGTATTTGCATCTGTGAATAAATGGGTTTTGCTGTGTGTGTGTTTGTGCGTGCGTGTGTTTGTCTTTGTGTGTATGTGGGTATATGAGTGCACCAGGCACGCAGAGCGCCAGGAGAGGGGTGGGAGAATAATTAAAACTTGAGGGAAAATTACCTTTCATCTTTGTTTTTTGGCTTTGTTTTGCCTTGTTTGTGTTTATTTGTGTGTGCTGAGAGCAGAGCTGAGGAGGAGGCGCGATTGGGAGGTTCTAATGTTTTCTGACAAACCGCGCAGGTGTTAACAGTGCAGTAGTCAGGTGGGGGGGCCAGGGGGGGTTCTCGCTGGTGAGGGAGAGCGAGCGGCGTTTCCTCGTCATTATCATTAGCACATGAATCATTTTTTCTGCTCCATGCACCCCAGCAGTCTGAAACGAGCCATTTTAGGCAAAATGTTGGTGATTTGGGTGATTTCATTGTACAAAATGCTACTCCCTGTGCTGATTTGAGCGCAGAGCGACTGGTTTGGCTGATCGTCCTCAGAAAATAATAGGCGTGGAAGCTAAACCAAATTGTAAGATAGAAAGAATAGATAGAATAAATAGAAGGAGTCAGGGGAATTCTCCTTATGCTCTCTGACACTGGGGTGTTCTGACTCACTTCTGTCGCAGTGAGTGAGTGAGTGCCTTTTCAAGGTGACTGCATCTCTTCATCATGTTTGGTTGCCCAAACTTAAGTATTTTAAGGATTAATTAATGAGCCTTTTTTTGGGTGAGAATGCTCATATTCGCACTCGTGAATAATTGCTATATCTCTGCCGCAGCAGCATGTGCGTGCGTGTCTCACCTACCTCATCTTTCCCATCTTTCACTCTCTGTCTGTCTCCCCTCTATCTCTCTCTCTCTGGAAACGCCCAGCAGGCGTCCTCCCAACCGTCTCCATCTGGCCTGTCTCAGACTGTCTCAAACTGCCTCACTTTGAGATGTCCCTCTGTTCTCACCCTCTGGTGCCGCTCCTCCTCCTCCTCCCTCGGTGCCTCTTAAACACTGACCCGGGTACAGCAGGTCCCTTAACGCGCCATGCTGCATTTATCTCCAAAGTTGTGGCTTAAACCAAAGAGCAGTCTGTGCCTCATGTCCACATCAAACCGTCGCCTGTCTGATGTGCAGAGAAAGATGAAACTGTCCTCACTTTAAACTGGGGACAAACAAGATAGATGGTGAGAGAGACCAGGACATCTATTATAAGACCATTTTAATCCTGAATTCAAGAGAAAAGAAAGCAGGAAGATGTGGACAAAAATTTCCTCAAACTGTCTGAAAAAGGTGTGAAGTGCATAGCACAAAATTGCCATGTTAAATATTAAGCTTAAAACACGAGTGTGTGTTCCCAATATGTAATTGTTAGATTTTCTCTGAAGCTGGTATCTGGTGTACGACTGCCCACAGTGTGTGTGTGTGTGTGTGTGTGTGTGTGTGCGTGTGCGTGTGTGTGGGCGAGCACGCGCGTTTATCACGGCCTTAATCTGTGTTAATATTAAAAGGCTGATGAATGTGAGAGGCCTCCAGAAAGGCAGCCAGCATGATGAATACTGTCTTATTTATGGAGCTCTATACAGAAACATAGATTGCAATGCTTAGAGAAGAAAAGCAGGACACCCGCAGATGCACTAACCTCATCCAAAAGTGTGTATGAGAGGGACAAAGACTGTTAAACTAATAACTCTTTAACACAAATAAACTTGGGGCAGGATTAAAGTCATTGGGTGTTTAGTCGCGGTGAAGTGTAGAATTAAGATAAGTCTCTGTGTGCGTCCACCCTCCTTCTTTGTAATGCATGACTGCTGTTAGCTCACCTTTGGTGCTGTGAGCATAGACTCTATATATCACTTTAATGACCCACATTGCTTATAGCACTAGTTTTTTCGTAGTTACTTTTGCACTGAATAATTGGTCTGAACAATTATGGAACCACAAAATTGTCAATAATGTGAGCAACAATAGATGGGGTCTTCCAAATCAGACACTTCAGTGTCAGTGAGCAAGAGCTCATAGTTCATGCTCATGTCGGCTTGTGCGTTTCAAACTTGACTATTTCTTGTGTATCTCAGATGAGACACCTTCAATGAAACACCTCACTGATGGTTAACTTTAGATTTGTTGTACGTTATGTGATGACAAGTTGTAACAATATTGTCTCCTTCAGTTGGATGTACACGTCCATGTTATTAATCAAGTGGGTTTGGCTCAGTTCTTTGCACACGCTTAATCATTAGAGCAGCAGAGGGCTGTCAGCTCGATTGTGTGTGTGTCTGTGTCTATGTCTGCATTGTCATGTGGTTCAGGCTGACCACTTTTCTCATCAGAACATGCCGTGAGACTCGAGTAGCCGCCCAGCTGCAACATGCATCTGTAGAAACTTCTTCACTCTTGTAGCATCCATCCATCCATCCATCCATCCCTCCCTCCCTTTCTGTGTCTTATCATCCCGCCCCTTTCGCCACTTGCTGGCTGTTTGCAGCGTCCCTCGGCGCTTACTGTTCTCTCCCTTTCATTCCTGGCTCAGGCGCTAGCCCGTCACCTCGTTTCTGTAGTTAGATTTGTGGTGAGAAGTGGAGATGTGGGCTTTGTTTGCCTCTCCAGGCAAGGAAAACAAAGTACTCTCTTGCTACATTCTTTGGCCTGTTCCTCAACCCGAAATAGTCCCTCTCCCACACTAGGGAATGCTCAGAAATCAACAAGCTAACATTGTCAAGCTTTGCTCGTATCCATTTGCGTGTGTATGTGTGCAAATCTTTGGTCTCTGTTTGTACATGAAAGCCTTGAGAAACTTTCAATCCAATCCCATTACTTGTATTTATTACTTTGCCAGTGATGTTTCACCTGGTTTGGGCTCTCTCTCTATCACTCAGTGTCGCGATAACAGCGCCTTGGGCCTTGCAGATTTCAGTCTTACCAGTGGCCTTAATCTAAGTGAACCTTAATCTAAGTGAACCTCCTGACAACAAAAAGTCAGAGAATGAAATGCAGGAGACAAACAACGTAGATGTCAACCAATTTGACTATCACAGCCAATCGCACATCCTCGTGAACAGTGGACACACAGCAGGGCGGCAAAGATGTTTCCTCTCTTTCCGTCCCTGCTATCAGGAGACTGAGCAGTGTGGGCTCTCATGGGTAACCAGCATCACAGTGTTCAGACATCGGTTTAGGGAGATGAGAGGTGTTGTCCCTGCTTAGATTTTAGGAGAGTCTAATCAGGGTTTTCCAGGCCGCCGTGCACACAGCACCAACCTTTGAACAAACACGGCGACAGCCAGGCCTGAGCCTCTCAGTGCCATTTTGAGAACACCGGGGATAAAGTAATAACACACATCACTGCACAGTGCTTCTTCACCACCTGATCAGCGTGGTCTGAGATGTTCTGTGTGAGTGTGTGTGTGTGTGTTCCTGTGCCGTTTAGCAGACAGATACATCACTACCTACAGTGCATGAGCAGACTTGAAAACCCACCATTTGTACGCGTTAAGTCAAATGGTCGTCGACCCATTAAAAATCAACAAAAATGGCCACCATAGCAACCGTCGTCCCTTAATTTTCCATTTTGGGGGATTTTGACTCAGAGGGGTGTCCTGTACAATTCACATCCACTCAGCGCCAGGGTGGCATTTCTTACACCGGCTTTGATTGGACCCACTAACTGGAGGACCCGTCACTTCAGAAATCATTTGAATGTCATTGCAAATCTATCACTTTCCAGGAACACTTGAGTCCTTAAACTTAAGTCAGGCGCTCAAATCAGGATTGCATCGAGTGATATTCCCTAAATCTGCTGGCAGATATGATTCTTGATGAATATTTTGGATGAAAGTGGGTGACCATGGCAACAGCGTGTCTGAGACTCAACACCTCAGCCATGCCACCACTTCGATAAACATCAGAGCTCTCACTCGGCGGCTCCAAAACTCGGCCGAGTGTTATTACAGGGAGTGTGTATAAATATGAATGTTCTCAATCTGCTGGTCAAGTTTGGGATCAGCAGCGTCTTAGAGCAGCAGTTTGAGGACGGATAAATGTGGAGGATTGGAAGCTGTCAGAGCCTACACTAAATGTGATAATGAGACGTTTGGCAGCCTCCTCCAACCATCTACCATGAAGCGACGGAGGAAGTGGTGCACACGCACACACACGACGGGAAGGTAAAGAAGGCAGCCAGGATAACTGAAAAGTCTGTTTTAGCAGCGTCGCTCCAAAGCTGCAATAAATCCATGTGCAATTTCCCTTCAACGCCTGGCAGCTACATGAGCGTTTTTAGCATCCAATGGCTTTGGTCTGTCATGGCATTGGGGTAGTTAAGCAGCGGTAGCAGAAATATGGAGATATCCCCCTCCTTGTTGATTATTTTAATCAAATCCCTCTGCAGGGTTTCTCATCGGCTTATCGTGAGGCGGACCGGTTTGTGAGATCCGTACTGCTCGGGTAAGGTGGAGTCTCAGGGACACAACACCATTTTTTATGTGGCATCACACAAAAAGCCCCCTGAGCAGCGCTGAGAGTGGCAGATAGCGACGCGCTCTGCAGCCTCACAGTCCAGCACATACATTTAGTCAAATATACAGGGGACACTTAATACGTCGCCAATCTCTGCAACAGGCTGCCTATAGGCGAGGTAACACAAGTGGATAATAGCATCAACAGGAAGTATTGGCCTGACTTCCATTTTTCCCTGCTAAACCAGCTGGAGATAGTGAATACACAGCAGCGTGTACCAGGCAGGGAAGGGATACATTTTTAAAAGGCACCACCACTACGCCTCCTCCTTCTCCTCCTATTACTACTATTACTACCCTACTACTATAACGACCACCACCGCCACAACATCCACTACTATATTACTGCTGCTATGACCATAATCAGCACTACGTCTAATCATAGAAATAATAGTTGTGTGAAATAGTGAAATGCTTGGGACAAAAGATTTGCCTTTGCTTGCCAACAACCACAAAGCTATTCTGAGGCTTTAGAATTTTAATGAAATTGGGTAAACACAGTATTCGCCTTTCGTATAAGTAAAAAAAAAAAAGAAAGAAATGGGAGGGCTGGGACACTCCCGAAACTGCTCAATTTGTGGGTGTGTTAGGTTAGCTCCATGTAATACATGCAGAAAGAGACAGCCGAGTATCAAAGTCAAAGCAGCATTTCTGAAGGAGCCACAGCGTTTACTCGCCGTGCGGGTGAAGGTTTCACCCAGTAAAATAACTGTTGGAGTTTGGTTTGACGGCATAATGGGGTTGAAATTATTGTAAAATGCAATCGCACAAGGCCTCCCTACCAGGGGAGACTCTCCTGCTGACACGGTAGACCCAAGTGAGGTGGACTCGGGGGGTGATGGAAACAGAGTCTGGTCAAACTTACCGATGCCTCGGTCTTAACACCATGCTCAGGTCGCCAGGTGGCTGCTATCGCAAACGGAAGATGAATGTGGCCTTCACAATACGTGCCAATGCAGACGTGATACAGACAGACTTGTCTTGGCTTCGCTCGAAAACCAACTTTGATGATTTCTAGCAGCAAATCCTGGCTGATGAAAGACACTGGAGGCATTTAGTTAATCCATTTAATCCCTAATAGCACTGTTTTATTACTTTCTTTTGATATTGTTTTTTCTCTGTTATGAAAATAAAATCAAATAAATGGCAGGGTCCGCCTCAAAAAGTAGTGTAATTGCCAAGTCTTGTTTTGTGAAATAAGCCCCTTGGATATGCACAGCAGCATGATTAAAACATTGGAGGTCATTTTTGGGTCCCACATAATCCACCAACAAATACCGATTTTCGACTGTCAGGGAGAGAACTCTGAAACGGGCTCCAGCGTGCATACATGCAGACATGTTTGGGCGGTGTAGGTGATGGTGGCTGGTGGTGTCTGATGGGGCCAGGGGTTAGCAGGGGGTGCAAACTGATGCATAATCTGCTGTGACAAACTCCGAAAGGTTCCACCAAGCCGCAGATTGGAACTGGCGAGAGAGCTGGATTGAAGTGAATCCCGGCTTGAAATCAATTGATTTTTATGGTGGAGCCGGGAGAGATGTGTGAAGGGAGGGACGGATGGATAGATGGAGGGTGCTGGGTGCTGGGTGCTGAATGTGGGTTCTGATTAATTGCAGGGCCAAGTGGATTTTCACAACGGCTGACAGGAGCACGGCTGGAGATTCCGAGGCTTGGGGACGCTGGCAGGAGAGCCAAATTGGTCAAATCCAGCAGTCAGAATGAAGAGATAAATCAAAAGCCCAAACGGGTGTGGTAATGGCGGGGGCAGAGGTCCAACAGCAGCCACCATTAAAGCTCTGATGTCTTTACATGACAGATGAAAGGGGGTGAAATATGGCCAACGCCTGCCGTCGACGCCTTTCTTCACCGACGAGTCACGCAGCTTCTTTGAACGGCCCGCGGCCACCCGCGGAGATCCGGCCCACCCACCTCTTGGGAGGCTCCTCGGCTCCGCTCTCCTCCGCAAACTCGCCGATGTTAGCAGGCTTGTTAAAGAAGATCGACGTGGAAGCATCACCCAAAAGGTCAAGGACAGCTAGGAGATCCAATCATCGACATCGTATAAGCGAAATTACACCATGAAAGAGGCCGCGTAATGGCCGACTCGGCAGTGCTGCTCTCGGCTGTTATGACTGTAATTCGCCACAGCTCACGCGGCCGTGCAGCCCCGCTTACACGCAGGCGGCGGAGTAGAGCTGGTAGAGGACGCCAACATTAATCGAGCAAAGAATTCCAGAGCAAGTCTGAAAGGTCAACGCCGGTCAAAAAAGGTCAACTGGAGTAATACCGGAAACTCAATAAGTCGTGGATGATAACAAAACGGCCGTGATCACCGTCCTCCGTCCTTTTGTGGGAGATGCATACCAGGCAGCATGGGGACGATTTCTTTGTGTGTGTGTTTCTCTGCCATGGGCTAGAGAAATGGAGCATTGTGTTCAAACACAACAACACACTATCTCTTGTACATTTTCATCAGTTTCCAGAACTGTGTGTGTGTAACAGAGAGAGAGAGGGAGAGAGAAAAGATGGCTCTGTAGTAGTTCAAACTCAGTGGCGCCTCCTTTATCATGCAGGCAGGGAGTGTAGACGTGACTTGCTCATTGACATCGAGCAGCAAAATCGCAGTTGGTTTCCTGTATTATCGAATTCAGCCATGAATGGTGACAAAAAGAGACACAGACGATCAAGAGTGTGTGTGTGAGTGTGCAGGCGTGTGTGCACTGGTGTGTGTGCCAACGGAAATTAAGTGTGGAAGTATGTCAATGTCCAAATCCTTTTTTTCCCCATTTATTCAGGTCTGTTTGCTCATATTAAGACAGAAATTCAACATTTGGATGTTTAAGTACAATTTTGCAGATACTGTAGTCATAAAAAACACTTCTTCTTTGCTTACACTCGCTGATTCAGCACAGGCAGCAAAAAGCCGTGATTGGGAGGAAAGTTTTATGCGGCAGCAAAGTAAGTTTTTTATTATTTTGCGCAGTAGCGGGGGGAAGTCCACTGCCAAGGCGCTGTGTCTGAGGACACACACACACACACACACACATCCTCACTGGAGCCTTACGAGGAGGCCCTGCCCAAGTAGGAGCAGCCTGCCCCACGCAGGTGCTGCTCTGGAGTGTGGGAGCAGCTGGAGGCCTGCTCAGGTTATCTCGCCACGCAGCCACACGCACCCAAACATCACTGCTCAGATAAGATAAATACAGTGTGTGTCTGTGTGTGTGTTTACTCACCTGCTTAACTACAGCAACTTTTTACTCGTCTTTCACCACACACAGCAGTGTTCCCCTGGGGAACGTGCCAAACAAACACACGCACACACACACGAATGCATGCACACACACACGGTAGGCTTCAGATAAATGTGCACCTGGAGCGCTCGTCTACCGTCTGCATACACACTCAGAGAGCCTCATTTAGTCTCTCTCTCTCTCTCTCTCTCTCTCTCCCCCCTCTCACTCCTGCCATCCTTCCCTCTGCTTCCTCCTCACCCCTTTCTGCTCTTCGCGCACTTGCTTCGTCTCCCTCTCCCTTCTTTTCTTTATCTCCCTCATCCCTCAGCTCGTTCTTCTCCTCCTCCACCTCCTGCAGCTTCTTCCTCTGCTGCAAAAATAGGAATATCAGCACCGAGCGCTGCAGCAGGAGACAATAAACTGGTGGAGGAACCAATTACCGGCAGGTGACAGGTTGGAGGTTCAGGCGTTTCCGCGTGTCATTATCTGCACATCGACGTTTCCAAGAGTCCTGACAGGCCATTTCTGAGCAGGCGTGATAAACCGGGGAAAGACGACTGGGAGGGGGACCTAAAGCCATTCATAATTCGTTATTCGCTTTCTCACCCAGCCGATAAACAGTCGCGCACACACACGCACGCATGCTCACACGTAAGAAAAGTCCACACGTTAGGCATGTGTATACACACAGTTTGTAGTGACTTAGCCTCCAATCCGTCAGTGACCCCTGCAACATAAAAAAAAAACCCTCCACCCACCGCGCTCTCGTCCCCGCATCCCTGTCTTCGCCCTTTTGTGCTGTGAAAGATGATTTTGGTTCTATCTGGAATGGTAATTGTGTTTCTCTAATCTAATCCCATTAGAACCCAAAACCTCCTCTTGCTGCCCACCCTCAGCCAATTATACCAAATGTCAACGAATTAAGTAATCGCCCGCCGCAACGCCCCCGCCGCTCGCCGTACATCACCGCTGTCAGCAGGAAAACGCGTCTGTCAACACCGACGCACGCGTTACCACTGATAAGCAGGGGACACGCACACACACGCGCGCTGACAGAGAGGCGTTGACACGGCCCAGGCTGTTTAGCCTCTGTAGGACACACACTCGTTCATCATCGCCAACACTCGCCAACCTGTTTAACTTCAGTCTGGCACACACGCACATGCTCATAACATGGTTTTGTGTGTGTGTGTGTGTGTGTGTGTGTGTGTGTGTGTTGTTGCTGCTCTGCCCTTTCTCTCCCAAATTTGCAGTGGATGACGAGAGGCCTCAGACAGTAAAACATACTTGTAATTCTGTGCGACTGCGGTTCAGGAATATAAATATATAATCAGTGTGTACACACAAGGCAGATCAGGGCAGCTGCCTTACACACACATTTGCATCGTAGTGCAATGTACATCATGCATTCTCAAACATTCTCACTGTGCATGCGTGTGAGAATGTTTTTAAATTTTTCCTAACCAAAGTTACACAGGGCACCACAGAAATTCTCGGCTCATGCAGTACAAGTACTTTTGCCAGAGCTGGAGGTCGACGAAGGTCGCTTCTTGCTTTGAAGTGGACATAGAGTGCACATAAGCTTATTAGGCTCTCTCTCTCTCTTTCTTTCTCTCTCCCCTGTCTCTCTCCCTCCCTCTCTCTCTCCCTCTCCACCTCCTTTTTTCTCCCTCCCCTGCTCTGTCCCTCTCTCCATCTTTGGGGAGGAAGTCCAGTATTTACCAGTGTTTAGCGCGGCTTAAGGTGGCAGCCAGCAGAGGGAGATGCCTCCTCCCACATCCCCCGTCCTTTGCCAGCCGATGTGTCGCCTTGGCCTCAGACGAAGCGGCGTGTGCGCAAGCGGCAGATGTCCACGTTTTATATCAGCTGGCAGCATTTTCGGTCGGGCAGTCTGAGAGCCTGGCAGAGGATTGAGTATGGATGGAGTTTGGGTGCCGTCGCAGCGGCAGCCGCTCGGCCGCGCAATTCCGCTGTTGGCGACTGAGTTGGAGGACAGAGGAAGCGTGGCGTCTTTTTTTCCCCTCTGTGTTTGGATTCTGAAAATAGTTTGTGGTGGCAAAATGTTGCCATCTCAGCAGCCTCAGTGGCAGACGTCAAGTTTTTGAACTAGATTGAATGTTCAGACATGTTAAATACAGTATGTGCCTGTTGTAATTTAACCAATATCAACGGGGAGTTGCACCAAATACACCTCACTCAGTCCGACTGCACTATGTGTCGACTCATTCTGTGCACATATCGCAAATGACTTTGCCGCCTCCACAAGGCCTGGACATTAGATAAGATAAAGGGAAGATGAGATGTGCTTTATTGATCCCTGTCAGGGGAGTTGCAGTGAATACAGCCGTGTAAGAGTAGAAAGAAGTGGTGTGAACATGACTCCTATATACTGTAAACATGACCTGGCAACAGCTCACACTTACAATAGAAAACAGTATATAGCCTGAGTTTGGAGAAGACTGTCCAGACTTAAGTGACATTTGAGTCATGAGCGGCAGCTTTGAGCCGGTCGCACATCTGGCCTCCTGTTGTTTTCCTCCAAACTTTGTCAACAAATCCACACAATACACTGAAAGTGACACTTAATTTCTTTGAAATTGTGCATCAAAATGAATCCTGCGGCAGCTCATTGA
>OMPJ01008719.1:0-21375 GCA_900312935.1 Carapus acus | reverse complement strand
TATCAAAATGTCTTAATTCATTATCTATTTATCGTGTGCTTCTTTAAGCGCGGCATCCGGTGCAGGGCAGCAAAGTAAGAATGTAATTGTGCAGGGAAACTATAGAAACCTTCTATACTGTGCATATGACAATAAAGCTTTGAATCTTGAATCTTGAACTTCACTGTTTGAAATTGAAGCTAAGTAGTGACACGATGAATCACCATCTGGCCATTCATAGTGTCTGACACAAAATGTAAATCTTCAAGTAAAGCAACCAAACGGACAATGTATTTAGAAGATAAAAATACTGAAATGGAAGAAGTGGATAAACCATGCAGGAGTCCAGACCCCAACAGAATAGGAAAGAGAACTTAAAGAAAAAAAGATTAAGCAAGTACAATTGTGTTCCAGACTTTTGTGTTGAGTGTGTTGTGTTGAGTCATCTGAAGATGTGTTGAACAACTTGACAGAACACATTTACAGGAGCTGCTCTGGTATGAGTGGATAGTGGTACTCTGGAGTAGTAGTATCCCAAATGAGGCTGAGATGTAAGCAATCTGTTGAACAAATTGAGATATGCAAAATACATGCACAAATAAACAAACCAAATAAATAAAGAAATAGATAAATAAATTTGAGCATCTTGAAGAAATGGAGACACTCAGCTCTTGAGTCAAAGTCCCTGAGCAATGTGAAGACTAAGGCAAGAAGCTTTCCGTATGATGTTACATTACCAGGGGCGGAAGTTACGGGGGCGCTGAAGGGGCAGCAGTCCCCTAGCTCGGGCGCTGAGGGGCGGCCCTGTTGACAACTCACGGATGACCACGGGAAG
The DNA here is from genome assembly GCA_900312935.1 of Carapus acus. NCBI lineage: Eukaryota > Metazoa > Chordata > Actinopteri > Ophidiiformes > Carapidae > Carapus > Carapus acus. The sequence goes on along the minus strand of OMPJ01008719.1, from coordinate 20,561 downwards.
ACACACAGCCGCTCCCCTCACCCCCCAACTGCCATCCCCCCTCCGACAACTCACGGACGAACGCGGACAGATGGGAACAGGCGCGCAATGCCAACCAGTGGTCGTGAATGACTGTGATAACAATCATAGGATTCTGCTGAAACTGCAAAACTGGGAAGGAAGATGGAAGATACCAGATGGAATAGAGAGGCCATGAAAAAAGTAAAAAAAAAAGTAGTGGTTAGTAGTGGCAGCAGCAGCAGTTGTAGTCATTGCAGTGGTAGTAGTAGTAGTAGTAGTAGTAGTAGTAATAGTAGAAGTAGTGGTGGTAGTAGAAGTACCATTCAAAGACTTTGCAGAGATCTGTAAAGAAGGCAGATCTTTTCTGCAACCCGGAAATTCAAAGAAAGGGCAGTTCAGGATGATGTCGTAATTGTGCAGACAGAAATATTTTGCTGTGGACTTTGAATGACTCGGCACCACACAACAACAAATGTCTCTGTGAAAAGTATCAAAATCATCCTACTTGCTTGCATTAAAACAACTTAAAGGAAATTGGAAGTTAACAACACAAAAGGCAGAAAATTCAAGAGATTAACAAATTAGCAAACCGTTAATGACACTGCAAACAGAGTCATGTAAGAATGTTTTTAAACACAGATATCAAAAACAGCCTAGTAAAGAGGATCTTGTCTATTGATAAATCAACACAGTGTAACACAATATTAATCTTGGATAATGTTGCTCAAGATCTCAACACTTTGCTGAGAGCGTTTTTCTCTATACCTATCTACCATGTGTACAGGGGCCACAGTGATACACAGTCAAAAATTAACAAATTTGCAAGTGCAAGGATACACTTTGAACAAAGATGAATTGCCACCGCTCCTCTCTCAAGAATTCATTCCAGCAGAAATGCTGCATATTCCAACATCCTTAAGAGCTTAAGGTGGCCCCACCATGGCAACTGGCAGACATAATGACAATATCACTCAGCTGCAAAGAAGGTCTTGTTATTGCTATAATTGGCAATGGGCACCCCTTCCAAAAACGTTTGTGATGAAAATCAGCCCTATGGAGTGCATTGATGCAATAGGAAACAATTGTAGAATCAAAATAAGACAAGCAACACCCACAGCGCAGTCATCTGTGATGCTGAAAAGAGAGGTATCCTTTGTGTACTTCCCACTGATGTGATCATAGCACTCAAGACTAACTATACATTTCAAAAAGAGCTGTGCACAGGAATAGGAGGCAAGATATAGTGGGTTACATGATAGGCTGGACATCAAGAAAGCAGAGAGATTTGTACTAGCAAGCTACGCAGAAAGCTGCACCCGCGAAAGACATGCAGCAGGTAAGAGTAGTAAAGGATAGAGATTGAAATGTGCAAGTGAGTGAACAAAGTTTATTTGGAAGATGAATGAATGAGTACTTTGACGACTTCATGAATGAGGAGAATGACTGGGAGAGGAGGACAGATAGTTGAAGATCAGGAAGCGCGGGAAATGAGTCCGGAGGAAGTGAGGGAGGCCATGAAAAGGACAAAGGCATAATGGTGGAGGCTAGGAGATGACTGGGAGAGAGGGTAGTTCAGTTTTTAACCAGGTTGTTTAACACTATCTTGAAGGGTGAGAGAATGCACGAGGAATGGAGAAGGAGCACTTTGGTGCCAATCTTTAAAACAGGTGTAATGTGCAGAGTTGGTAACTACAAAGGCACAGAGTCAGGGTCCATACCTGGGAGGACTGATTCCAATAGACCCCTGCAGGGATCAAATTGATTTGTTTTCTGAATGCATATGCTCTAGGCCACACCGAGGCCCTTCTCTGAACTTCCGCCTTTTGTTAGGCGGTCTGTCAATCTGGGCCCACACACCTGTTTTCCATTTTGTTTGTTAGATCATCCCCTCCCTTAGCTGCCACCTAACCGTGGTGGAGGGGTTTGAGTGTCCGAATGATCATGAGGGCTATGTTGTCAAGGGATCCTATAGGGCTCCGCGGTAAAGTTTCCCAAGGCAAAAAGGTCTCAGGTGATGGGTCAAACTAAGAGCAGTTCCAGACCCCCATGAAGAAAATAAAACAAAGGAGATGGACGTCACCCCGACCGGCGTCACCGGGACCCCACCCTGGAGCCAAGCCTGGGGTTGGGGCTAAGCCGAGCCTCTGCCCATGTGGCTCAAGTACAAGATTCAGAGATGGATTTATTCATCATCCGAGCTGAAGTCACCCAGGTGGTTAAGAAGCTCCACAAAGTCGCAAGGCGCCAGGGTTGGACGAGATCTGCCCTGAGTATCTCAAGTCTCTGGATGTTGCAGGGCTGTCATGGCTAACACGCCTCTGCAACATCGCATGGCAGTCGGGGACAGTGCCCTGGATTGGCAGACCGGGGTGGTGGTCCCTCTGTTTAAAAAGGGTTATCGGAGGGTTTATTCCAACTACAGAGGGATCATATTCCTCATCCTCCCCAGGAAAGTCTATTCCAGGGTACGGGACAGGAAAGTCTGGCCAATAGTCGAACCTTAGATCCAAGAGAAACAGTGCGGGTTCCGTTCTGACCGTGGAACACTGGACCAGTTCTACCCTCTCCGCAGAGTGCTGGATGGATCATGGGAGTTTGCAAAACCACTCCACATGTTTTTTGTGGACTTGGAGAAGGCATTCGACCGGGTCCTTCGTCGTGCTCTGTGGGGGGTGCTCCAGGAGTATGGAGTCCATGGCGCCCTGCTAAGGGCTGTGCGGTCTCTGTACCAACAGAGCAGGAGTTTGGTTCACACTGGCAGTAGTAAGTCAGACCTGTTTCCAGAGTATGTTGGCCTCCGGCGATGCTGCCCTTTGTAACGGGTCCTGTTCATTATCTATATGGACAGGGTTTCTAGGCACAACCTGGGGCCTGAGGAGGTCCGCTTTGGCGACCACAGGATCTCATTGCTTCTTTTTGCTGGTGATGTTGTCCTGCTGGCGCCCTCAGAGCAGGACTTCCAGCATGTGCTAGGGCACTTTGCAGACCAGTGTGAGATGGCCGAGATGAGAATCAGCACTTCTAAATCTGAGGCCATGGTTCTAAACTGGAAAAAGGAGGCTTGCACCCTCTGGGATGATGCAGCAGCGGCAATAATGCGGTCGATGTACCAGTCCATCGTGGGAAAGAAGGAGCTGAGCTGGAAGACAAAGGTCTCTTTTTACCCTTCAATGTATGTCCCTACCCTCACCTATGGTCATGAACTTTGGGTCATGACAGAAAAGACAAGTCAAGTCAAGTCAACTTAATTTGTATAGTGCCGAATCATAACAGGAGTTATCTCACAACGCTTTTACCAAATGGAGCAGGTAGTGCTCCTCAGCATGTAAACAGTCAAGGTCTGTGGGATGGACACAAAGAGACCCAACATATCCCCCATCAGCAACAGTGGTGAGGAAAAACTTCCTTTAAAGCGAAGAAACCTCAGGCAGGTTAGGCTGCAGGTGGGCGGCCAACTGCTTTGACCGGTTAGGTTGACAGAGAGAGAGGGAAGGAGAGAGAGATAGAGAGAGAGGTAGAAAGAGACAGAGACAGGTGCAGGGATGCACAGGTGTAGGGATGCACAGCAGCAGGAGCAGGACCCAGATGTTTGGAGGTCCATTATCACTGTTGGTGTTCTAGCTGCCGACTGCGGGTTAATAAAGCACAAGACAACACTCTGGGGAAGAAGCCCAATTAGTTGCATGCATTTACAAGACAGGGGTGTAGGTAAGGGTGGATGGGTGCAAGTGAAGCGGAGAGGGAGGGGAGATCGAGGAAGAGGAGGAGAAGCTCAGTGTGTTATCTAATTCTAGTCGCATAGTTTTGTCTAACTATAAGCTTCATCGAAAAGGAAAGTTTTTAGCCCACTCTTAAAAGCAGTGAGGGTATCCGCCCCCTGAACTGAAGCAGGAAGATGGTTCCACAGGACAGGAGCCTGACAGCTAAAGGCTCTGCCCCCTATTCTACTCTTCCTGATTTTGAGGATCACCAATAACCTTGCACTTTCGGACTACAGAGCTCTGGTTGGATGATAAGGCACAATCAGTTCTTTAAGGTAAGATGGTGCCTGATTATTGAGTGCCTTGTAAATGAGGAGAAGGACTTTAAATTCTATTCCCCATTTTATAGGCAGCCAGTGAAGAGAAGAACACTGGAGAGATGTGGTCTCTTTTCTTAAGTCCCGTCAGTTTACGTGCTGCAGCAGTCTGAACCAGCTGGAGAGGCTTCAGTGTCTTGTTGCTACAGCCTGCGAATAAGGAATTACTGTAATCCAGCCTGGAGGTAACAAAAGCATGAGGAAGCTTTCCAGCATCGTTTAGTAACAGCATGTGCTTAACCTTAACAATGTTATGTAAGTGAAAGACGGCGGTTCTTTTTTAGAGTGGTGCTGGAGGCCAAGGTAAAGCCATCCAGAGTGGCAATGTCATTACATAAGGAGTTTCTAAGGTGCTCTGGACCTACAACAATAACTCTGCGTTAAGCAACAGAAAACTATGGGGTAATCCACACTTTTATGCTCCTAAGATCTCCAATACAAGCGGCCGAAATTAGTTTTCTCCGCAGGGTGGCCAGACGGACCCTACAAGATAAGGTGAGGAGTTCTGCCACCCGGGAAGAGCACAAAGTAGAGCCACTGCTCCTCCACGTTGAGAGGAACCAGTTGAGGTGGCTCAAGCATCTTTTCCGGATGCTTCCTGGACGCCTTCCCAGAGAGGTGTTCCGAGCATTACCCACTTGGACGAGGCCCAGAGGAAGGCCCAGGACACGCTAGAGGGACTATGTCTCCCAGCTGGCCTGGGAACACCTCGGTATCCTCCCTGAGGAGCTGGAGGAGGTGTCCAGGGGGGAAGTCTGGGCTTCCCTCCTTAGACTGCTGCCCCTGCAACCTGGCCCCGGATAAGTGGCAGAAGATGGATGGATGGATGGATGGATTATTAATTCATGTATTTAAATTGGGCACAATGGCAAGTCTGCATCTTACCATCATCATGTATGTGCTATTCTGTGCCTATTATTGAAAGACTTTACGTAAGACAGGTCCTGTCTGTTTTCCAAACTCTGACTTTTTACCTGTTGGACCTCAACATGAAATATTCCTCAAAAATCATCCAGTCAGTTTTCAAAGCCTTGTTAATTATGGGCTGCAAGATATATTGAACAGATTTGTATTTGTCTACCTGGATTCTGATTTTTATCTCACACCAAAGAGCAACACTCTTTGGCCTGGGCCTTACTGAAACATGTTAAGCTGGTTGACTGCTAGAGCAGGGTTTCCCCAACCGTGTTCCGCGACGTGTCCATCTGTGTGCCGCGGCCAAAGTAGTCACGTGCCGCCCCGCCCTCCCCCGACATCAACTTGTGGCCGAGCGAAAATATTGTCGCGCTCTCGGTTTACATTAGCCCTGTTGTTGAGGCATCCCGACCCAACCCACCAGTTCATCGTGGAGGTGGTATTGAGGCTCTGATATTGAGGTAGATGCCATCTTGTCAGAATAGTCAAGGGAGGATAAGAAGGAACACCCGTGCACATATTATTTGTACAGATTCACGGCCATGGAGCAGAATTACAATATCAGGGACCGAGAATTCCTCGCCATTAAACTTGTGTTCTAGGAATGGCGCAACTGGATCGAGGACACCAAGGAACCCTTTCTGGTGTGAACAGACCACAAAGACTTTGACTGCTTACTTTTTGCCAAGCGCTTGAAACCTCGGCAGGCGCATTGGTCCTTGTTCTCTGCCCAGTTTAATTTCAGACTGTCATATAGATCCAGCTCAAGAAATGGACAGCCGTATGGCCTGTCCCTTTGGTTCACAGAGGGACAACTGTTGCCAACCGTTCATCGCTTCCCAATTACATCCTGCCTCACCAATGCCTGTGGGTACAGCAACCTGAGATGTCGAGAAGGCTGTCCTTGCCGTTCATGGAGGTGAGACGGGCCCCAGTGCCTGCCCAACTAAGAGAGGGCTCTCCAATGTGCTCTGGGCCACACCCACACCCTTTTCTGAACTTCTGCGTCTTTTTAGGCAATCTGGGCCTGAACACCTGTTATATTAAAATATTGTCACTGATACCCCTCCCGCCGGCGCCAACTTTTTGTCGACTGTAACAAGGGCTCCGTGAAGGCGTGGATTAAACTGGTGGTTTGGTACCTCCAAAAAGGTTAAGAACCACTGACCTAAAGTTTTATTCTGACTGAAAAAGGTCAGATAATCCTGAAGTATTATCTGCGCATCGATACAAAATCGTATCTGAAGTAATGATTGAGGGAAAAGGTTAGATGATCCTGATGTACTATTTGCATATCGATAAACAATCATTCCTGAAGTAACTGATTGAAGGAAAGGTCGGGTATTAATGCAGCATTGTCTGCGTATCGATACACAATTGTTCCTGAAGGAACGATTGTGAAGGAACAATTGTGTAACCCAAACAAGTCGTCCAATTGTTCCTTCGGGTGAACAATGGGGTGACTTTTGATGTGACTTGACGGACTGACGATGAGGAACGATAGTAGTTGTTGTGGTGGAATGAAAGAGGACAATAGGCAAGGAGATGAAAAATACACAAATTCTGCGCATCAAAGATCCACCAAATTTCTTACTGAATGGAAAAAGAAACATCAATTTAATGGAAAATTAACAGAAGAAGGGACGAGTTATTTGGCACAAAGTCTCGACATGTCCTACAGGATGATGAAAGTGTGGGAATAGTAAGGCTAGAGAAGAGGAAGATGAAGTTGTTCAAGTTCATGAGGCTCATAAATTGTATCCTGACATTCCTTTCAGAATGCAACAAGTCTGGTTGTCCTGCGAAGCAGGAGTAGATGTTGCAATCCTGATGAGGCCAGTGCTTATTCCACAGAATAAGAATCCACAAGAATTCCACAGCACACCCTGTGAGTTGTCAATGGGGGGCTGAAGGGTGCAAGCGATTACTTTTCCGCAGTCGGCCGCAAGTTGTCGACGGGGGTGGGGGATGCAACCGACAATTTTTCCGGGGTGGGGCGCAAGTTGCCGGTGGGGTTAGGCACACCACTAATTTGTCCGCAACACACCTGATGACATCTCACCACACTGGTTGAAAAACACAAATCTAAATGGTTTAGAGGTTGTGCATGTGTTTAAATGTGCTTTGAAAATTGATAGGGGGACAGTGCACTGACCTTCACTGGCCACGAAGGTGACCCCCCAGTTCCCCGCAGATTTTTGATCTTCAAGCATTGCAACAGGAAATTCAGGCTGTGCTTGGAAGGGTCCGGCAGAGGTTTTGCCAAAGACCAATTAACATGGCCCTTGCGGGCATAAAACAGAAAACAAAGTATGCCGTTCTAGTCTCCATGGACATTTATTCTTTTTTTCTGCTGGAGAATGGAAAACTGCTCCTGGGTGGCGTGATCCTCCATATCTCCGACCAATATGACTGTCTCTGTTCTCATGTCCACCCCGCCCAAAAAAATACATTTGTATACATCTATATTTGTTGGAAAGAGATTTAGCAGCTAAATCCAACTACAGTCTACAATTATAACTGGCTCAGTCACTCTAAAGAAAACATGCAATGTATAGAAATGTCAAAATTTTGACATGGTGATAGACGTCCCCCCCGTAGGTCTTTTTTTAAAGAGAGCAAAGAATATTAAATCTGAAGTCAAAAAGAGGAAGAAGAAGAAAAAAAAAAACGTCTGGTAGTTAGACGGATCAAGTTTCAGAGATGCATCAAGAAAAAATATGACGGGATATGCTGTGGTTGATGACTCCAAGGAAATTGAATTGGGTTTCCCTCCTACCATGTTGTCAGCACAAGCTGCAGAGACAGAGGCTCTAAAAAGAGCGTATATGTTAGCTCAAGGTTTTGCATTGACTGTGTATATCGACAGCCAATATGCGTTTTGTACAGGTCATGAAAGTTGAAGCTGATGTCGTCGATGAAGAAATTTCAAAAGATCAAGAAATGCATTTGTCCTCACAGGAATAACGGATGTGGGAATCAAAGGGTGCCACATTGACGGAAAATAGAATTTGAATGTTCGAACAAACCGGTCCTCCCTCGCAGCCTTTATAAGATAGCTGCTACTTTGAGTCATGGGCCATGCCATGCCGCAACAGGAAGGATGGTGAACATGGTGAATAGACACTTCAGTAGATTCGGATTCCAGAATCACTCTAAAAAAAATTGTGGAGCCTTCCCAGTCTGTGTTTGACATAATTCACAAGATAAGTTTTGACCAAAAAGAGGACGCTTCCTACAACCATCTTATCCATTTCACACGTTACACATGGATTTCATTGAGTTACATAGGAGTGGTCCATACACATACTGTCTCATTCTGATCGATGAACTCACTAAATGGGTTGAAATAGTGCCTAGCAAAAAGGCTGATTCATTAACGGTGGCAAAAACATCATGCAAATTGATCATTCCCAACCAGCATTGTACTGGTTATTTACAATGACAATGTTACACATTTTGTGAACGAGGTAGTTCGACATGTGGTGGAGCACATGCAATTCACATCAAGGAGTCATTGTGCATCCCACCCTCAGAGTGCAGGACTAATTATAAGAGCTAACAGAACAGTCTAACTCTAACAGCTGAAATGACTGCACAGAGATCCTCCTGGATACACCTCAGCCGCTGCAAAAAGCAAAGGTTACAAGCAGAACCAACCAAGTGGTGGGGAAGTTCGACTACAAAGGGGTGTTATCTCCTGGTGGTACCACGTCTTAATGTCAGTGAATCTGACAACCTGATCCACATGCCGTGTTTATATTTATACATACTGTATCTACAGTTGATATATACTAGATTCAATTTCAACCTTGTCACTATTACTTTACTGTACTGTGTGCCGTGTATCTGTATACCTCTCTCTCTCTCTCTTTCTCTCAACCAAACCACCAGGCAGATGGCAGCCCACCTGCAGCCTGGTCTGCTCGAGGTTTCTTCCCACAGAAGGGGAGTTTTTCCTTGCCACTATCGCCTTGTGCTTGCTAATGGGGGAAATGTGTTGGGTCTCTGTCTGTAACTACATCTTTGAAAGCACCTTGAGATAACTGCTGTTATGATTTGGCACTATATAAATTTAACTGAATTGAAATGAACCTAACTTACATTCACAATTAGCTCAATAATCTCCAGGATGACCTGCATCGGGCCGAGTCGAAACAGCAGGGGAAGGATGGGACCCTCTGACTTGGCTGTGGTCTGATTCCTCCGAACCAGGGGCGTTTGACCTCAACAGGTGGTCGACAGATTGAAAGATGACGTTAGACAGATGTCCCCAAGGACAATAAATTTTGTTGAAAATATCGTTATCTGTGTTGAGGGTAGGAGACAAGGCGATGACAACCTTGAGAGGCAGAGGTTAGGAGAGTGGAGGAATGAGGAATGAGAGTAGCAGCAACACAGAGCACATGTGTATGAACAGGAGAGGACTGAGCTATATAAGCCAGAGAGGGGAGTTGGGGGAGAAAGATATAGTGAGGGAGATGAAGACAACGCAGAACAGTATTTTCAAGCTTGGTTCATGTCAAAGCAAATGATAGTTAAGGAATAGGAAGCATTGTAAGCTGAACTATATACTGGTTAAGCTGTGCAGAGAGTTAAGGTTGGACGGAATGTGCTGTATAGCAAGGGAAACATGCTGTGGAGTGAAAGTAGTGTGCAGGGAATATAGAAGGAGTACTTCGAGGAGCAAATGAATGTGAAGCAGGAAAGGGAGAGAACAGGTTTGGGGAATAGTAGTAGAGCACCATGGGTATGGGTCTAGTCCATCACACTTCATGTAAGAATGCATAAAAGGGTGGCATGGTTGTAGCAAGGGGGGAGGGGGGTGGTGGCTTGTGACAGAGCCATACAAGCATGAAAGACAAGGCATACAAGATGTTGGTAAGACCTAAGATGGGGGTGACTCCAAGGTGATAAATGGTTTGAACTAGAGGTGGCAGAGATTAAGTCGAGGTGGAGGCATTAACTTTCACTTAACAATACAGTGGTGCATGGGGAAAATGTAATGGCTGATAATGAATAGCGCAAGGTAGTATTTCCAAATAAGACCCGATAACAATCTAAAATGAAGATACCAAAGTAAAAGGGCTATGGTTCTTAACCTTAATGGAGGTACTGAACCCTGAAAAATATTTCTGAAATTCATAGGTATATCCCTTATCTATTGCAAAAAATGAACCACAAATCATCTGCACACAAAACCACTGTGCTCAAAGAACAAAACCATCGAAATCTGAATTTCACATAAAAAACGTATCTCAAGGTATATTAATTGCAAATCAGTGTGACCTCATACACACTTTGAATATCACCTACACAGTTGTCCAGTGGGGGGGAGTATGCAAAGTTATAATTCCCTTTCCATAAAGGCAGCTTTTTCAAAAAAAAAAAAAAAAAATGCCATCAGGATTTCGTTCGCCTCAATGGTGTTGACTCCACCACCCTGTGTCTGTCAATTAAGATGATTAGAAGGGAACACTGAATGAACACACTGACTACGTGTGCCAAAATGCAAATGAAAAGTCAAATTTGCAAAGAAATCTGCGTAACAATTTTGGTTCTTTTGCAAAAACAGGGCCAATTCCATTTGCATGGAAAAAAGATAACTAAGCGCCTTCCATTACAAAGCTGTTGGAAGATGCAGTGCCTCATACCACAATTTTGCACCTATTTTGGATTTACTGTGGCCGGGTTTCTGCTGATTGGATGTGCAATGGCCCTGGTCTACTGGAATCAAAAGAAGGCAACTACACTCGTGGAGTCCAAACCATTGTCTGAAGTTTCAAACACAAATTTCAGAGGTCTGAATGAGAGACTTTCGGACCTGGAAAGAGCGACCTGGAAAGAGCTCCAAATCAGGAGTGTCAAATCAAGCTGCATTAGTTGTTCCAAGGAGCTTATGAAATAAAACATCTTCCTTTGTCACCTCTTCTTTCACGAGTACAGTGAGCTTTCTTAAGTTGTAAATGCAGGTGTTCTAGTAGAGGTAGAGGCTGAATTTTGCTAGGCTTGAAATCAAATCTGCACTTACAGGAGCCAAGATGTCATCACTCATGTTGTCTATTCTGCTGTCTGTAGAGTCATTTGAAAGATGAGCTTGGGATAATTTATCTTCAGCAGCTTTTACGAGCCCACTCCCTCGAGTGGGCTTATAAATAGCACCTCAGCTCTGCCGTCACGTGTGGGAGGTTTCCCCGGTGAACGAAAGGGTTGCATCCCTGCGCCTTCCGGCCGAGGACAGGTCTCTCACGGTTGTATCGGCATATAGGCCAAACAGCAATGTAGAGTACCCAGCCTTCTTGGAGGATCTCGGGGGGGGTGCTTGATTGTACCCCACCTGGGGACTACATTGTTCTACTGGGGGACTTAAAAGCCCACGTAGGCAATGACAGTAGTTCCTGGACGGGTGTAATTGGGAGGAACGGCCTCCCTGATCTGAACCCAAGTGGTGTTTTGTTGTTGGACCTCTGTGCTAATCACAGTTTGTCAGTAACAAACACTATGTTCAAACATAGGGTGCTCATTTGTGCACTTGACACCAGGACACCCTTAGGTCAATGATCGATTTTGTAATCGTGTCATCTGACCTCCGGCCACATGTTGTGGACACTCGGGTGTAGAGAGGGGCGGAGCTGTCAAGTGATCACCACCTGGTGGTGAGTTGGATCCGCCTACAGGGGAGAAAGCCGGACAGACGCGGCAGGCCCAAACATATTGTGAGGGTATGCTGGGAACGTCTGGCGGAGCCCTCTGTCAGAGACACCTTCAACTCCCACGTGCGGGAGAACTTTAAACCAGTGACGTGCAGTCAGGGGAGGCAGGGGAGACGAGAAGTGAGGCGCAGCTGAGCCGTGCCCACTGGGCTCATTTGTCCTGTGGGTCTCCAGAGGCAGCTGACAGGTACCGGCAGGCCAAGCGTGCGGCAGCACGGGCTGTTATGGAAGTAAAAACGCAGGCTTGGGAGGAGTTCAGAGAGGCCATGGAGAGCGACTATCGGTCAGCCTCGAGAAAGTTCAGGCAAACCGTCCGGCGCCTCAGGAAGGGAAAGCAGTGCCCGACCAACACTATTTGCAGTAGAGGCGGGGAACTGCTTACCTCAACTGAGGATGTGGTTGGGCGGTGGCAGGAATACTTCGAGAATCTCCTCAACCCCACTGACATGTCTTTAATTGAGGAGGTAGAGGCAGAGGACCCGGAAGTGGACTCGCTCATCACCGGAGCTGAAGTCACCGCGGTAGTTAAGAAGCTACATGGTGACAAGGCGCCGGGGATGGACGAGATCCGCCCTGAGTATCTCAAGTCTCTAGATGTTGCAGGGCTGTCATGGCTGACACGCCTCTGCAATGTCACATGGCAGTCGGGGACAGTGCCCTAGGACTGGCGGACCAGGGTGGTGGTCCCTCTGTTTGAGAAGGGGGACCGGAGGGTGTGTTCCAATTACTCTGGGAGTACGGAGTTCATGGCCCCTTATTACGGGCTGTGCGGTCTCTATATGACCAGAGCAGGAGTTTGGAAGAGGTGTCTGGGGAGAGGGAAGTCTGGGCTTCCCCTCTGAGACTTCTGCCCCCGCAATCCGGCCCCGGATAAGCGGCAGAAAATGGATGGATGGATGGAGCTTTTTCGAGCGTGGTATTCTCCATCTTCAACAAAGCTAATTTTACGAGTGTTTCACCAATGGCGTGTGGTTTGCCCTGCTTTGCAATCAAGTATGCAAGTTCATACAATGCTGAGAGAATGGGTTGGTTGATGAGTACAAATATGAGAAAAGAAACCCTTTGATTGAATCTGGCTCTCTTCACTGAATTCAGCAAGAGTTCGATTCCCTTTCTCCATGAGCTTTAGTAAGTTTTCCCTTTCTTTTGCTGGTGTTAGACTAGAATTACTCAACTTGGCACTGCAAATCATGCACTGAGGATGCTGACTTCCATTACTTTCCTATTATGTGAAACCTTGTATTCAACAAACAACTTTCCATCTTTACTTGATGAAGTTATTATGAAGTGATTGAATTTTTTTTTTTGTAAATCAGTGTGAGTGCAGTAGCCTTGAAACGACCATCGGGTGCACACAGACCCCTGCAGCACAGAATTCCAAGCAATGTGGTGTGATCAGTTGCAGCCAAACAGAGGGTAACATCACAAATGATTCTAGTGAGCTGAACGAAACAGACACACGTGCAAAATGAGATTTATTGCTTTGTTCATATGTTTTTAAACTTTTTTATTTCTACTATTAATATTATGAAATCAAATTTTAGATTGTTTCAACTTATCTTTTAGTAAAGTAGTCTATCATGGAATTTTATTTCTTCTGACAAAATTTCACCAGGCAACGGAACATGCGTAATCTAAAACCACAAGGAAAAACTGTGTTGCCATATGGTTGGCATAAGATTTTTTGAAGGCCGTCAGAAACAGCCCAACATTGCTATTGTAAACCAGGCCCTCTCTTAGCCCTTGGCGAACCCCTGAAAATGACTCAACAAACACCTTGGGTTCAATTAAACCCAGGTCAAGAGCCACTGTGCAAAAGTTCTCATTGGGAATATTGAAGTTGGACGGTTTTAGAAATCAACACATAAGAGGGACAGCTTAAGTCGAAGAATTAAAAATAAAGGTTAGGGAAGCCAGAGTGAGATAGTTTAGAAACGTGCAGAGGGGGAAAAGTGTGTAATGAGTGAACAGATGTTGAAAGTGAGAGTGAAACAGGACGACCATGGAGCGAACTTGAGGACTTAATGAGAATAGACACAAAGATAGATCAGTCAGTCTCGTTTAGGAGAGATGGAGGCACATGATCCACCACGGTCGGCAACCACTCATGGGAGCAACCAAAATTCTGAAGCCTGACTCTGAAATAAATTTCATATCAACAATGTGTTTAAACTTAAACAAAAGATTATCAAAATGATAAAATTGGCATAGCAGAGAAATAAACAACAATTTACATTTTGAACAGTTGCACTAATCGTTGGCTGGTTAAACAATGTAACAGACAAAAATACAGAAAAATACATAAAATTTCCCACCTTGAATGATGCTATGGTTAAGCTGCCTCGATGTCATCTCGTTATGAAACTTGTGCTGGGCAGAGCAGAGATTAAGAAGGTACTGTGCAATCTTACAGCTCTCAGTTACAAAACAGTGTTTCTTTCCACTGGGTCCACCACACTCAATAACCACTTTGCGCCTCTGAGAAGTTGACACAAATTATTTACTCACTTACTTTACTATTTACCTACTTAACTTCAAGTTTCAAAATAGAATAAGAACATCATAACATTGGCATATTAAATGCCTATTTACCCAGGTAGATATGGAGTCAGTCTCTCTCCACAGGAAACGCCTGGTAACGGTCCGGGCATGGTTCCCCATCTCAAACACAATTATTCCTTTTGCACACACTCCAAACAAAAACTCCTTTTTCTCTCTTTCAACACAATGGAACATAACCCCATACTCCGGTAACTGCTGGGCAATCTGTTACGACACAGAGTTGTATATGTCACAATGTGTGTGTGCGCATGTTTGTGTGTGAATCAGCAATTTTTTTAGTTTGACTGATAAATCGTTTACAGCAGGGGTCTCAAACTCAAATTATCCAAGGGCCAAACATGATTCCTGGCTACCATCAGCAGGCCGCAAATCGTCAGCGGGGGCGGGGAGTTGTGAGGGGACACTTGAGCACCAGACTTTCCATCGACATCTGAGTTGTTTATTAGGGGTTGGGTATGTGCAGGTCTGAACTAGACATCAGTGGAAGGAGCATGCACTGTCCTCCATGCCGCTCTGACATCTGTGCTCTGCGGTGCTCAGAGCTGTGTTTTGTGCCGCTCTGACTGTTGTCCTAGCTGACGCTTGTCTTGAGGACGGGGGGTTGCGCAAGACTGAGCGCTTGTAGGCCGCACTAAACAACAATGCGGGCTGCATTTGGCCCGCGGGTCGCAAGTTTGCTGTCCTTGGTTTAGACTGCCATGGTACACAAGTGTGCCATGAGAAATCATCAGGTGTGCCCCCGGTCCAATTTATGGTCCACAGACGCCACATATGGCCCGCTGACAACAGCTGATAACCACTGTAAACAATATCATTCAAACTGAGGAGCAGACTGGCCCTCGGAGACAACTCACGACCTACTGCAGAAAGAAAGGTGCACATCCCCCACTTCCATCCCCCGCTGACAACTATCAGATTATCGCAGAAAGACCAACTTGTGCATCCCAGCCCCACTCCTCCAACAACAACCTCGTCCCCCTAACGAGGGTAGTGTGCTATGAGATTTTCTCTAATGCAAGATGTGTGCCGTGGCTGAAAAACGTTGGGAATCACTGGTTTAGAGGGATGGGACTGGAGGCAGGACGGGACAGAAGAGGTAATTGACTGACAAGGTTTTGAGGTAATTTTCTTAAAATTGCGTGTATACATCCACCTTCAGGTACTCTGTCTCTGCCTCTTCAGAAACCATCTGGGCATGGCCTGCATGTAATCTTGCCAGCTGTTCCTTTATACTTGGCAGGGCCAATTTCTCCAGCATCCTCCTAGATACATAATGCTCTGGCTGGTAATAGTTCTTACCATACAGCTAAGAATAGACAAAAACGGTCAAATGCACAACATTTATACACTTTGATGGACAATGCTTCCATATTAACTTGCAAAGTTGAATTATGTGTACCTCAGGTAAGTAATCACCAAACTCAGCCTGCAGGGCAAGGGCAGCCAGAAACAAACCTGTCTCCACATTACAGTGCAGCCTGTCCTCTAAAATATCCCTGCGTAGCTGTAAGTAGTACTGGTGACGTGTGAATCTGTGCCTTCAATGTAAAAAACACGACTAAATATAATGTTGTACACTTTGCTCAATCAACATATACAGTATTCTTATGCTTTCCGCAGTCAATCAGTAGCACTCACAGAATGAAGGCGATGTCGTCAACAAAGAATTTGACTCTAAGAAACAACAAGAAGGAGGCCATGTGCCCTTTTTTCCAACTGTCAGGAGCAACTTTGGAGATTTTAGTTTCATGTTCCAAAAAAAAAAATTCATCATCTGTGAAACCAAAACTTTAATTATATTCTACAGCATTTGTTTGGTACAATTTTCACAAGAAAAGTTCATTTCACTTCACTCATTAACGGCATTTTTTGACTTTCTTTCTTTTTTCTTTTTTTTTGTAAAATATTGGTGTGGAATCCAGCGTAATCAACAACAACAAAAAAAAAGATAGTGTATCGTTTTATGAGTACAGGTAAGTATGTAGTATTTTTCTATATATCTATAAATAAACATATAATTAAATACATCTGAATTGACTATAAATTTCGTTGAAAACATTTTTTTTCTCTGCTTACCATCTAGGAAGGCAAGGCCAAAGTAGAAGTGTTCCACCAGGTTTGTATGAGCCACCACCATGTCAAACACATCTCGTGCCCTTGACTTTATGTCACATCGGACCATTACATATTGTCCATTAGGCAAATTCACAGACACCTCTCTCTGACTGGTTGACGATCTGCCCTTTTTATACTAAGAGACATACATATATGCAAACACAAAAACATGTACTTCAACATCTCAGATACCATCTCCATGGAATTACTTCCCTTCAATTGGAATCTAAGTATTAAGATCTTGTTAAAGGCATACTCCTCAGTTCTTTGTGTGTCACCAGATTTTGTATGAACTCTATAATGTAATCTCTTTTGTGGGAATGCTTAGATGTCTGCATAGGTCTACTTCAGCAATTTTGTAATGGAATTGCAAGTGAGTGGATGGGGCATTGCATCTGTCTCTACACTTTTCTTTCTGGCTGACATACAACATACCCCATCCCTTAATCTCCATCCCTCTCTCCACTGTGGCCTTGATATATTGTTGGGGATTCCCCTACTTTCAAGTCAAGCAAAGTCTTTCTGGGACTCCTTCTGGTAGGAGACCAGGGGGCACACCCATAATAAGGTGGTAGGACTGTATTTGTACATAACAAATGTTAAGGGAGATAGTTACAGGACCGCAGATTCAATGTCTTTCTTTATACATCCCATCGCAACCTAATTACTCAATCACCATACTTACATTTACTGTTGATGAGAAGAAAGGTAAACAAAAAACACAGCAACCATATGGAAATCATCAATATTCACACAATATCAAATCTCAGTGTGTCTATATGACAGATTGAGATTGAGATTGATACAAACACATAATTACTTTTGACATACTAACCATTTCCAATGTCAAAGTGTGTCAGTGTCATGCTTTGTAGTAATTACCACTATAGATCCCGGAAGCTCAAGTACAACTGTTGATTCATCTGTCAATCTGAGGAACTCTGGACCAAAAGCCTGACGAGATTGACATTAAAAACAAATATGAGAACCAGTAACACAATGTATCATATATTTCATCAGTTCTAAATACTGCTCAGAGCACCAATGCTTAGTTTTATATGTGCAAAGTAAAGCATTGTAACTACCACTGAATGAGTGAGGTTGTTTCACCACTAAGTGCCAGCCAGATCAGTGCAATCAGCTGATAATGCACACAAGTAAGTGGATAGGACTAGCCAATAAATGATTAATTATAGACAGACAGACAGAGAGACAGAGAGACAGACAGACAGACAGACAGACAGACAGACAGACAGACAGACAGACATATATGGGTGTACAATCTTACCCTCGCGTTTCTTTGAATTAGATTGATGGATGACTCACTAAAGGTGATGGAAGGACTGTGAGATCTAGCTGTCTTGGGAGGATTATCATTGTGGGATACCCTACCCAGCCAACTGCAGTGGCTCTCCCTGTGACAAGACCCATGGGGAAGTCTGAGGGAGAGATGCTGGCTTAGGAAGGGTCGAATGTGCAGGGGGAAAACCAGGTAACAGATAAAATGACATATAAAAGTGAGTGTATATGTGTGTCTCTGTCCACACACGTTCATGTACAAACTGCATGTGTACCTGTCAGGTAGAGGTGGACACAAAGGTGGAGAGGGCCTTTGTCTCCAAGGCCTCTGATGTAAACTTCCTGAAAAAACAACAACACTGCAAGAATTAGAGTTATTCATGTAACTATGTTTTGTTACTATGTAAGTACTGTATTTTTTGCACTACGGGGCGTACTTAAAATCCTTAAGTTTTCTCAAAAATATGCAGTGCCTTATGTATGAATTCTTGTTGTGCTTACTGGCCTCGAACCAGATTTATGAGGTACACTGTGCTCAATGATCTGTCAAATCTGTTTTGTGTGAGTTTGATAAGTGTGAAGTGAAGTGAAACTGGACAGCCAAATACAGCAAACCCGCAGCTATCTGTGGTTTCATGTTTGCAAACTCAAATATCCACCAAAATTTTCCTTGAACTCAGAAATTCTATAAAGGCACTACTTTCAGCCATTCGTGATAGGCTGAATATCGTGGCCTCTCATTGGAGGCAGTGACCCTACTGTAGACAGCAAGCCAGCGGCCAATTAACATTCACGATTCATATGTCCTTCTCAGAGAATCTTGCAAAGATCCGAATCACATGTTCTGTTTGTTTACGATGAAGGTAAACATTGTTAAATGCTCAGTTTTTAATGTACTGTCAATGAATTTGTGTTGCTACCCCTGTATATAATACACAATGTCTGGGGCCCGTGACTAGAGGGGTATAAACTTTTTACCTGGCCCCAGAGGATCCTTGTATGGAAAATACAATGAACGAAGCGGCATCAAAGCAATATGTGTGGGTTTCAGAGACTTATCTTAGGGGGGGCTAGGTGGATAGGAATCCCCCTGCTCGGACCCTGAGGAGTCCGCCCACGCCCCTGTCGGCAATTCACGCACAATACGGAAACATGCGCTCCCGCATTCCTCCATCCTGTCAACTACCAACCGACGATTGTGAAGGCGGGCCTGGCCATGTATCACTGGCCCAAATCTGAACCTGAATCGCTCAGCCACCGGTGGGATTATATAGGTTGTCCCAGTAAGGTTGAGTTGTGGTTGGTAAAAACTTTACAAGGACTTAAGTCATGTAGTTAAGCCTGAAATACTGAATACAATGTTTAAAGGGCCCGGTCATGTACCCCGCCCCAATCAGTTTCTTCCGCCACTGCCTAAGGCCTCATTTATCAACCATGTGTGCGCACATAAGTATGCACACGTAGCGCGTACTCAATTTCTAAAACAAAGTGTGACATTTACAAATTCGTACTTCTGCGTAGACTTGTGTGTAAACCTACGCACACCACTGACCATGCGCGCGCACATCTCTTACTCGATCCCATTGTACTAGTACGCTAACCTGCTAAGCAGCGGCACATACAGTGCACACAAAGCAGTGTTATTGACTTTTACTTTGACCTAGACCTGGGGCCTCATTTACTAACTGTGCAGGAAAAGGTTATATTTTCGATCGTGCGGACGACCCAAAAGTACAAAAAAAATATTGGCAATTGCTAAACGTGCGGAGACTGGTTGCACGCACACACGTACGCAACCGGCGATGATAACTGTTACCTGTGCGAAACTGCCACGCTCGTGCACATTTGGGGTCATTTGCATGCAGA
The DNA here is from genome assembly GCA_900312935.1 of Carapus acus. Classification (NCBI taxonomy): domain Eukaryota; kingdom Metazoa; phylum Chordata; class Actinopteri; order Ophidiiformes; family Carapidae; genus Carapus; species Carapus acus. The sequence goes on along the minus strand of OMPJ01008719.1, from coordinate 1,013 downwards.
AACGCCCTCAATTGACGTTATTACACGGCTTGAGTGAATGCTCGGTTCTGATTGGCCGTTATTGGTCACATGAGCGGTCATTATTTTCGTATAATGACCGCTCGACTATCAATAACGGACCGCTGCGAAATCAAAGACTCAGAGTTGAACCTGCTGCATTCATATCAATCCGCGCCACACCATTTAGCTCCACTCTGGATTGTTTAGGTACTGTTGCCCGCGTCACGCTTCCTCAACATGAGCAATTTAGAAATTATTTTCATCATTTTTGGAAAGTATGAAACTTTCGCTGCGTGGGTAAGTATGATACGTGTACTTCAAGCTGCGGCGACAAACACACGTCGGTAGAAGTGACAGAAGCGCAAATGTAAAAGCAAAGTACCTGCAGCCATTACGGCACTTTTTTCTTGCGAAGACGAAAGTATCGTAGCCTACACTTTTGCAGAAAAATGAAAGTAGCCTTGTTATGAACTATTTCTGACTGAACTATTTCTCTGAACTATTATCTGAACTATTTCTCTATTGTTGCTTGATAATCACCGAGAGGTGCCCCCACCACCCGACGCGAAGCCGACGCGTACATTATCCCGTACATAACAAAGCTCAGGAGGATGATTTCACAAACTCACTTTGACTGGCCTCTGTGTGTAGATTTGCTGTGTTTGGCCTCCCTGCAGAAACCTCCAGCCTCATCAAGGGGGACCACTGGTGGTGGGCGCCCCACACTTTGAGAACCAACTTTGTGTCTGCCGAACCTTTAAAACAAAAACACAATGGCACACACATTATTGCTGTAGAGCAGGGGTGTCAAACTCTTGTTCACCGAGGGCCACATCAGCGTGGCAGTGGCCCTCAAAAGGCCAGATGACAATGGCAATTATCAAGAAGTTATCGATGTAATTCAAGGTCAAATGTAAGATTAATTTATATATAGCTTAATATTAGAAATATTAGATTTTTTATAATAATTTATAATAATATATATTATTATAAAATAATCCATAACATAATTT
>OMPJ01008718.1:0-22896 GCA_900312935.1 Carapus acus | reverse complement strand
TGAATGTGACTTTGTACAAATTGTTTGCAATGTAGCCCAAGGTTCTCACCATGAATATCCTGCAAAATATGAAATAGTTAATGAGGCGACAGCATGAGCCATAAATGTTTAGGTAAATCGTGTCCTTAAACAACCCTCTCTCTGTCGTTTTGAGGAAGTTACACCATAAGATGCTCCAAAGGACAACTAAATGTGCAGACAACTAAAAGTGCCTCAAAGATATTCAGTTTGTCAGCCAAGAGGAAGTAGGAAGTTGTGGAAGGAAGACACAGCCCTGCTGTGGTAGGGACTATTTCCCCCCTTACATTGGCCAATTTAAACGGGGCATAGCTAGCCATTGTGGCATAGAGCTCAGAACATTGCTGCACAGCAAAAAGCAGTACAAATTCTCACCCATGATCAGAAAAACAGTCTGCAGTTTCCTACAGGCTGCCTTCCTATAGAAACAGTAATGCACATTACTTTGACATAACAATAAGATGTTAAAGGATACTATGATCATCGAAAATATTTATCCATTTCATCTGCAGCGATCTTTCTTGGCCATTTGTGGTTAGTAATATGTGTGATGAAGATGTATTGATCTATCACCATTTTGGTGTAATTTGGTGAAGATTAATTAGCATTTCCCTTGCTCTGCACATTTTGCTGTCACAATGAACATGAGTAGGTCAGAGGAAGTCAAGGCACTGTCACTCTGAAATCAAGGCAGCCTCCACGAGACCCTGACCCACCCCCAGCCTGTAAATTACCCAGACTGACACCAGTTAGGGATAGGCATGGGTTCATATTAGCTCTGTACTCAGGCAAGTGGCTGCACAGGTCAGGACCTTCCCATTAAGGATCAGGTCAAAGCCACATAACTCTTAGGCTAAGGTGAGGGTCACCGCGATCCTGTGCGCAGCCAGGGTCAATCAGAGGTCTTTGGCCACTGAGGTTCATGGCAATACAATAAAGTCATCAATCTAGCCACTGTAACCTGGTCAATAATACACTCCTAGGCACCACAAGGTCAACACATGTTCTTTGGCCTCTCCTTGGACTGTCCTGGCCTTTTCAAGTGACCAGTGTCTTGGGTTTCACTGTCATAAAACTCGGAAACCGGAAGGAGATGGAGGAGAGTGAAAGATCTGTCTACTCAAGCACAGGTTGAAAACGTAGAGAAAACTGCACTAAAGGTGTTAGTCTTACTAACCCTTACTATATTACAGCCAACACTGCAAAACTGTAGACTGAAAAGCTCATCAAAATATGACAGCTCTATTTGTGGCAACACTGTTTTACGGAGATAAGTTAGGGCTTTTGTTTATCATTCTTTTTCCTTTTCCAGAATACTGTGAAATCAGCAATATTCAAATGAAAGGGTTTTGCCCAGTTTGACATGACAAAAAAATTGACAAATTTGATTGTCTGGAAACAGTAAAACCATAAGTATTGAGTGCATCTGACATTATTTTGCATTATTCATTGTACAGGCTACATCACAATCAAATTATCTAAATCACTGAAATAGTTGCTGTGTATGCATGTAAAAATTGTGACATCACAGGCTTGCAACCCAGGGGTAACTAAATGCAGTATTATTAATCATGCTTTTATCTTTTTTTTTCTTTTCCTTTTTTTGTAGTTTAACTTTCTGTGTGACATATATTTTGTGTGCTATTGCAGTGCCCCCTTTTTTGTCTTCATCTCTCATCTCACACTTTCATGCCATGAATGGAGCCAGATAACATCCTTGGTAATTCTTGGCTGCCCTACCTCTCTGCTTTAAGGTTGGTATAGAGTTTTTGACAGCTCTGGCGGGCTAGACACAATGAAGGTATTAGCGCGAAGCCAAAGTTCAAATCATCTGAACCAAATTCACCTCTTTCCTCCTCCTAGAGGTGATTAAAACTCAGACAGTACTCCTTCTGCCACCATTACACCTCTAACTCGACCAGGTTGCAAACTATGTTGCTTTAGGTGCCCTCTATCAAATTTGACTGGCATATGCTGACTGGCACTTTGCTGCATGCTCTCTGGGAGAGAAACAAAAATTACAGTAAGATATGAAATTAAATCTAACTTGCTTATGAAATGCTGAAGGTTCATAAAAAAAACAGATGACTCACATCTACATATGTGATAACAGACTTTGTAAAATGTCACTAAATACACAAACTTTATGCCTGTACAGTTCTTCTCTGCTTCTTTTTGTTGTATTTTACCAACTGCATGGCACTGACAGCCTAATGAACATGCTATTTGCTTCCATCTGCCTTATTTCATTGATTGCTTCTTATTTATTACGATTCGCGGTATATTATTAATGACCAGCCCCTTGGTGCCACACCCTTGGGACAACAAATTCCATCGCATACTAAGGGGATTTCAGCAGAGGGTATTAGTGGGCTTGTCACAATGGGCACAAGGCCAGTGCCAGCCTGAGTTCCCTCCTTGCCTCTGGCTGTCTTTGATCCTAGCCAACTCCTCTAACAAGGACAACCCTTCCCAGGCCCACAGTAACTAAAAGGACAATTATCTTGAGAACAATGATGCTTTTCACGGGGGCTGTGTTGTCCTTAATGTAGTGGATCTGGTTACAGCTTGAGCTAATTAAGGAGTGCTATCTGCAGACTCTTGTTGCTTTTTATCCAATAAGAATCGTTTTGAAGTAGGAAAATCAGCAGATGTTTGAACGTGCTATTTTCATTCAATTGTATTTAGACAAGCAAATTATGTCACATATCATACAAATAGAATATTAGGAAAACACAAATCAAGAGAGACCTTCTCTTATGTTGTCTAAACATTCATGACAACAGGTGAGGAAAGTCAGATTTTTGACATGAATTATCAGCAGCAGGCATCTAGCGTAAGATTTCCTGTTTTTCAAAAAATAGTGAGCCAATATCACAGAAACTCCACGCTGAAGCTGTAGCAACATCTAGGTCTTTTGAGGGAGCTTTTCAAAAATGCAGCTCTAGTAAGGCAGACCATGGTAGTGTGGGCAAGACAACATCATCATCTATAAACAATTTCTTGTAAGAGGAAATGGAATACTACGCCAACAAAGAAAATTAGTGCTTTCTGGCATCACAAACCAGTTCATCAGAGTTTGACAGTCTATCATGCACTCAAAATCAAGGTATAAAAACAAAGATACTTTATCGTTGGTACTTGTACCCCACAACTAATGTCAATTTCCACTATTTGAAAACACAATTTATGTAGAAATGAGTGAGTTCCTGACTATGAAAGTGAATGTCTGAGAATTAGCTACCTCAAAATAGGGCAGCTGTCAATGTCCAAAGAAGCTGCTGACGTCAAGTCACCCACCACTGAATGGAATTGCAGATAGTCATCAAAGAAGAACATATTCGTAACACCTTTTCAAAACCATTCCATTTTCAATGTAATGAGTTACTCCCAGGCACAATGTCAAGAATAACAATACATATCAACCAACTCGATGCACATAGCAATAAAAAAGGCTGTCCTTTTGGGATAGGCTTGCAGTATTTAAGGGGTGTTGATAGTTAACACAAGAGGCAATAAAAACAGATACACATGAGTGCAGGGATCTGGTTTTGCGAGTACACTTGTATATTACCTGCATGGGCATTGTGCAGGAGGTTACAGCTGTCGATTGCTGTTACTATGTAAATTAATGCCGACTTCAGGGGAGATACTGTATGTGTGTCTGTGAGCTGATCAGCTCTCTCATTGCAACATCCACTCAAGTAATTCCACTTGGGCCAATTATAGAGCCATTTGTGTTGGCAGTGTGGCACTATCTACCTGTTCACTGACAACAAGTTCAGAAAATGATAACAACCCAATGACTTCGAAATATTGGCTAGTTTTAAATTTCTACTATCAGGTAGGGAGCCAGTGGTTTGTAAGGACTTTGTCTGAGAACCGGAGGATAGGCAGTTCAAGTCCTGGAACAGACCAAAAATGCTGTGGGCCAAATTGGTTGGAGGGATTTCAGTTTGTCGCCTGAGCACTGGCGAGGTGCCCTTGAGCTGTCAACCTAATCCCAACCTGCTCAGGGGCACTATCCCCAAATGCAGGGCAAACACTAAATATCTCCTCAGTGGAGGCATGGAGTTTCATTTTCTTTCTTACAAATAAAAACTGAACATTTGGCATATTCACTGTTGAGGTCCTTCTTTCAGATCAAGATTATTTACAGAATATCTACCGACATCCTTTCATATCTGTGGAAATTGGTGTTTTCCCTTGATATCACGATACAGTATAAAGACGGTTAAGGCCACCTCCATCGACCTCTAGTCAGCCAGCAGGAGCAACTAGGAACACATATTCCCAACTGAAGCCATCAATACATAATTCTTGTTACATTTCAAATGACAGACTTACACATCAATGTCATTTGTTCAATATTTCACAACACAACTTTAAACATGTTATTGCTTTGTGCTAAACTCTGGTATCGATTGGTTGTGTTCATCATTACTATGAGGAGGCTGAGGAGACCTGCCTTCTTCATCTCTGTACCCTACATGTAAATATTTTTGTACATCTTTATCTCCATGAGATAGTTCCTATGTATGAGATTGTGATGATACCGTCTGCCCTCTTCACATCTGCAATCGTTCTGCCCCTTTATTTGCCCTGTATTTAGCCTTCCACAAGAAAAATGTAGTGTTTTAAGTAATCCTTGTTTGTACTGAGCATAATTGATTGGCTAATCCTGGTTTAACATGCACTAAAGCCAGTGCTTAAGAATCTATTAGAGTGGCTAGCAGCTTGAAGAGGTAGGCTCTATCTAATGATGTCTTTTAGAGCTGTGTTTTCCTGTTAAGAGTTTAGAGGTGTTTAATGACCTCTTGTTCATGCCCCATCAAAGTTACTGACAGTTGCTGCTCTGATGTGCTTGTGTGCAGGGCAGGGGGGGTCCTCCTTTGAACATCCACATTAGTTTTCAGTCGGAGTTGTGACACGGCTCTGGTAGTAGACTTGTATCACCATGAGACACAATCTGTCTCCGCAGTCTCCCTGTCAAACAGCCCATCAACTTCACTTGAAACTACATACCCTTCACTGTGGCAACCCTGTCAGAATCAACACCATTCTCAGCATGTCAAACTGAGGAAAACAGATCCACATGCTAAAACAGTGGCACGGTCATCTCAGTGGCTCTTGCACTGGGCAGAATGAGTGTGTGTTATCACATAAACAAAATCAGAATGGAGGAGGGGTAACAATTGCTCCTCCTTCTGTCCTGCACAGTTTTTGCACACTGCAGGAGGAGGTCAAGAGATCACACTATTACATGCCCAGTGAAATGCCCACACAGGGCAAAGAGAGAGAGAAGAATCTCCTCCAAGACCTTTTCCCACAAGTTGCCCACTACTGTAATTACAAGGCACCAATTTCAGATCAGGCACTTGGGTAACCAGCTGAGAGTGCCCAGAAATCCAAAAGCTCTGCAATTAACTGCTGCATCCTCTCTTAACTTCAGTTACCTGTCATGTTGCTGTTTATCCTGGAGTCTGTTGTTCCTGGATTCCCCCTAATCCATGGCTGGAAGCAGCCCTGGCAGTGTGCCTGCCTGTGCAAGATGAACATTTCTGCTTGAGGGGGTGAGTGACGACATGGCACACAAAGATAGCAGAAACCTGAGTCCCTACGGCCCCACAAGCACATGAATGCATTTTTTTACAAAACAAGGGAGGAAAAGAAAGAGGGGGAGTGTTCAGTTTGCTCCAGACAAAAGATCCATTGTGCAGTGAAACTTTATATACATACTAGAAACTCAAACCCATAGCCTCTGCAATAGGGACTCTTGTAACTGTGAATGAGATAACATTACCCACCATTCTTTCCTTCCATCCACAGACCGAGAGGAAAACTTGCAATCACACGTTTTTGGAAGAGTCTGATTCCCCATGATGAAGTCCAGTTTTTGGGGGGGTTTGGGTTTTTTCTTTTGCAGGGTCATCCAATATCACCGATAAGACCAAAGAGTTTCCAGGCAGTTTTGCAGCCCATTAAGTAACACATGCCCCAGGTGGAGCAGAGCAGTATGCACAGCTTGTTGACAGACATTTTCAGTCACTGCTCTCTCGCGTCTTGTCAGCATCCATCTTAACTCTCAGGTGTTTCAAATGGAATTCCAGGTCGAATCCAAGGTATGCTACAACAACCATTCCAGTTACAGACAGTGTTTCTTTATGTTTTTAAAGCTCTGTCCCATATCACTAATCAAAGATTTGCAAAGAAAAACTTATTTTCAGACATTATGTGAATAATTCAAGAGTCACAAATATATGTGAAAGCACGTACAAACACACAAACACATGCACACGGCTACATTTTTTCCTGGCACAAGTCCATTCTTGTCAACGGATTGCAGGGCAACTGATCTTTTCCCACTGGCAACTTAAATAACCACATCCACACAGAAAAAAAGGGACATAAGGAGGACTGATATAATCACACATCGTGAGAAGAGAACTGATAATTGAAAGAAGAGAGTGGCCTTTTACAGATTGACAATACAAGTCGAACCAGTGAAAATCAGAAAATGCATCAGTCGTCAGGATTTCTATACTTATAGAGAGAAAAGAATCTTTAAAAAAAAAAGTTGCCACCAGGGGTGACATCATCAAGATCAGACATGTCATTAATACGCTGCAGCCATGCACTCAGCGGATGGACTGGAAAGGCAGGCTCATAATGACAACCTCAACAACTTGTAATTACTTGGTCTCTGGGGACAAAGACAAACACCAACATAGAATATTGTACACACTAAACACAGATATTGACGTACAAATGTGCACATAAAATAATGCCAATACACAAATCATCTACACTACAGAAGAAGACACATGCAGTAGACATGCAACATGAAAACATGTTGCTTATACCCAATATGGTCTTGTGGTTGACAGAGAAAGATAGACGAATATACGTACCATGCTTATTTTTGGTTTTCGAGACAAAATTAAACACTAACAGGTAAAAATGGACCACATATGGTTGTGTTTCATCGAATTTAATCAAACTGAGTATTCAAGCCTCTCTTCAATAATATACTGAATATTTTTGTGATGTTTCATCGCATTACTTTTGGATGCCGATTGTGCCAGAGTAAATGACGAACATTTATTGTAATTCATTTGCCGAGAAGCAATCTGGTATAACAGATGCCAATGAAGAAACTTGATGTGAAAAATGATTTTCAAAGTTAAATTGGTGAAAAGAATTGTCAGATGATTTCAAAGCCTCCTAATCCACCTGCGACCAAAAATGCTTCATAAATCTTTCACATAAACAAATAAGACTTTCTGTTAGGTAAACAAGACAGTAAAGACAGAGGTGGTTAAACACTTGCCACTTTGGCTCTGGCTCACTCTTAAAAACAGCTATTCCCCACAAGCTTCCGATAAAAACTCTATTTTCTAAAGTTAGTTTGATCAAACCAGATGTGACATTCTTCAGCCTAACTTTACCAATGATACAAACAAGGGCTTGCATTTTCCATCCATCCGCCCAAAAGTAAAACTGTGACAATGCACATTTATTTATCTCAAAATATTGCAGTATCCCCCTTAACTGACTCGATTAATCACTGTATTGCTTGTTTTTACTATTACAAAGCCAACAGCTTGTAATTGATTCAAAGCCAAGTTTTGCACAATTGTTCATGAAGTGACATCAAACTGTGATGTAGTGGCCGACAAATACAGAGAAGTATACTGTAGTATTTGTTACTGACATTTCTTCAACTGAATTTCTGTATTTACTCACACTAGCCTCTGATTATTGCATTATCATATTATATGATACATTCTGCCACCTGATTATGAGATGAATTAACTGCTCCTACTCCAACAATCCTACTTAAACAGCAAGTTTAACTTCTAGCCAAGATGCGTCTTAGCGATACTTCTTACAGCTAGTGATCTTGACCCACACATCACCATTGCACTGGAAACTGACCCACATGTTGTAGGTCTGCATCAAACAATGCAGAACGAATTACACACCAGTTTCTTCGGGTGAAAAATGACTAATAATCACAACATTCATAATTGTTATTCAGTCACAGTCAGTGTTCATTTACGCCAGCTGTATATACATTATGATGCCCACACAACCTTTTAAGGTATGTTTTGCCTGATAAAGCCCATATTCCAATTTTTGGATACAACACTGCTAAAATTCTTCAGAATGTTCACAAACATGCGTTAAAACAGCTGAACTGAGCGTCAAAGAAGTTTATTTAAAATGGTCTGCTTAGGATCTTGTGTTAAGGGTAAAGTAGGCTCTCTAAGTCAGCTTTAATAGGGACATTATTTCTGCCCAAACACGCACACAGGCTCTACTCAGTGCTATTTGCTGTTTGAAGTAAGTAACAGCTGCCTTGTTGAAGCCTTTATTTAGAGGTCAGCACTCTGCCTTTACTTAAAAAGAAGAGTGGGACTTGAGGCGAAACAGAATGAAGTGAGTGGGGATAAAGAAAGAAAAGGGATGAAGTGAGGGCTGAAGAATGTGTTTTAAGAACGAAAGAGGTACTAGCATGGCTGAGAGATGGGCTATGGGAAAGGTTAAAAGTTTGCATAGTTACATCTGGCCTCCTGCCTGATCTGTTTATTGCCGCAGGCCAGAAGATCTGGTGCCAACAATTACTGCAACTGTATCATTGCACATGTTATGCACACATTGGGCCAATATACAGACATCTCACCTGTAGTGCACTCCCATGCATTTTTTACATTATTAATTACTTTAAGATTGAGTAAAATACACTCAGACAATTGAGAACTATTTTAATTTGTTTATGTCTGTCCCTCTGACAGCCAGCTTTCCTACTCTAGTTACAGGATAGCGAAACTAGTCTAGCTCATCATGTCTGAACCCCTACGAAGGCTCCACTGAGGTCCAGAGAGATGGAGGTTCTCAAGCTCTGTATAGTATATACTGCTTTCCGTCAGTCAGTAATGTATCATTTCCTTGGTCAAAGAAATACACAAGGTCATCACAGGCACAAATCACATACAAAGAGGAACGCCACCCACCGCAAATCAGAGGGACAAACAGACCCCTCTCTGTTCTTCTTCTCTGTTTCACTGGAATTCCCCCTCATAATGTGCCAGCTTACACAGTGTGACACGTACTTGCACATGCACACACATGCTGAACTGTGCAGAAGGTGTCAGGGTGGTGGGAGTGGGTGGGGGTGGGGTAGAAGACATGGGGGTCTGGGGATTCTGACGGTAGGTTATTCCCTGTGTACTGGACAGTACAAAGAAACCTAACTGCCAATTATAGCGAGAGGAGTCTTCCCCAACCTGAAAACCCAATATCCATCCCAGCTTTACCCTAGCCCTCTGAACTTGGCACCGTCATGGCTGGAATGCTGGAGCAAGCCATGTTCATGTGCGCATCAAAAGCGATTAAGTAGATGAATCTGTACATTCTCACATCTTCGATGAACCTCCTGAAAGGACTTAACATCCATTGACCACATTCATATCCAAGTTCACTTTAGTCAAAAGCCCCTGCTTTGCTTGTGGGCATACACAAAATCAGAGCTGTTGTTAAATGTTGATACATTGTGTTTTCCCTTTATTTTTGCATGGACAGCTGTCCTTTTGTCAATGGAGATTCTTGTATAGTTGTTCTTGTATGCTATTTTTTACAAATAGTCACTTTTTTATCAAATATATATCAAAACACCCACAGATCGAATGAAAAAAACATTCTTCAGTATCTTGCCTCAATGTCGCAGAGGTCACGTCTTAGCTTAACTCTAAGCTCGCTTGTCCTTTACCATCCAGCTACTAAAGTGGATGGGACATGTCTAGACAGGCAGCCCGCTAACTCAAGCACACACAGAGTAGCACATCCAACCAAAAAAAGTCTTCGACTACAAAAGTGGAGGAGGGAAGATGAACACTGTTCTTTTCTTTGTGGAATCAAAGCAGTGGAACTGGAAAGAAACACTTATCAAAATATCCATTCATAAAACCTACAATCATCAAGTGTCTGATAAGGGAAAGGGGCGGGTCACACCAGACTAAGAGCACCCAGAGGTCACTGCTACAATTCGTACAAATACACAGATAAGACCAATTTTTGCTGAAACCCATGCCTGCTCCCCACACAGTGACAGAGCCTCCTGGTCTCTGTGTGTGTATGTGTGTGAGTGTAAGTGTGAGTGTGTGTCAGGTCCCAGCAGGTTGGATGTTCTCCCACGGCCCAGATGCTCCCTGTCAACACTAAAATTCCAGAGAGGAAGTGGGGCTTTACAGCATCAAGCTGGATCTGTAAAAAACAGGAGCCGGAGTGGACAACCTGCTCTACGTAAAACACAGACCTCCCGGTGTACTGGCTGAGCCACCGATTGAACTCCCTCGTTCAAGATAAGTTTTATTTGGGATGATCAGCACTAACAAGGAATGAGAGTGGGTAGTGAGCCACTGAGTTTCTCCTACTAGGCTGGTCACCTATTTGCCTGCTAACATCGATGTAAATAGCTATTGGCTGCTCAATAAGTGGTTTCTGTGCGTTAGAGAGAGGGGCCTTTTCCCCACACACATCTTACCTGCCTTGACAGGCATCTATTGACAGACCAGTTACACACATACCCATTGGGGGAAACCTTCTACATGGTGCCCTAGGCAGTTGATAAATGGAAATCATACGCCACCTGTTAGTGTGATCTCATTTAGATGTACATGCAAAGGATGCATGGTTGTACATACTCAATGCTGTATTAATGCATAAACAAGCAATGAAGGAGTGAAAGATTAACAGATCGCTGTGATCTAACAGTGCAATATCAACATTGCTGTAGACAGAAAAGGTCAGGTATCAAAATCACTAAATTTTGTACTTGAACAGATACATGGACCAACGTCCACTACAAAAATATAATCGGTAGACTTGAGCAAATGGAGGGGGCAAGATAGACATGCACTGAAATTACCCCAGATATGAGAAAAATCTTCTGTCAAAAATACATGTGTTTTGCATTAAAGCAATATTACAATTACTTGAATTGTAATTTTGGAAAAGTCAAGTATGGCATAAACATATTTCTGCTGTTCTGAGACTGTGTTGTACATTACTTGTTTTGGAGAAAGTGGAATCTATGCAATGACCCAGTTTGTGAGTTCAGGCAAATCAAAACACCAACCGTTACAATCATTGAACAATCCACTGCATCGAGCCTTTATTCCTTTATTCCACACATAGCCCAGGTCAGGTGTCATGACAGGCTGGGAGAGGCTGAGTTAGGACCTCAACCCAGAGCATTGAGGGAAAGTACTGTCCAGCCTCATCCTCTGTGCCCCTACCATCTCTTCCCTGTCTGTTTTGCGGCTAATAAATAGCCAAGGGTGCAGTACTTGCTTTCTCTCTGTGATATGATGTCAGTAACCTTCATTGATCTGTAGGCAGACAGGCAGGCTTATCACTGCCTCGCCCCTATGATATACTGTGATACCGGGTGCTGACTGCTTTTTAATGCACTGCACTGACTTGAAGTAACAGCATCACAGTCTAGCCACCATGTTCACTTACACCTGAGGTGTATTTTACAGCACTGCCATGGTAGCCAGATAGATTACAGAAACCTGCCCAGAGAGTCTTCCACTAGAGGGACAATATCGACTCAAAGCTAAGCAGATTAATTGCATTGTATGACATTTTTAGTTGTCTGAATAAAAAACGTATTTTTTCATCTAGTTTGTAGGAGAAATCACACACCAAACTTTGCATGCAAAGTCGAATCTAATCACTTAATTTATCCAAACTATTGCACCAACACATCTCTATTCACCCTACCACAAGGGATGTACCAAAACAGGTGACCCAAAACTGACATTAGTCATTGTGTAATTAACAAACATACATTTTATAATGTTATGCATTATGCACTTTGTTGTAATGAACACAACTTTTCCACACAATATGATACAACAGTAAATCTACAATCTAAAAAATCTTCCCAGTGGGCTCAATCATCTTGTGCATTTGAAAGACCACAGGTGTGAGATATACATTTAGTTGATACAGTCTACATGCCAAAAGACAGCAAGATATTAAGTTGAGAGACTCATGTTAAGTCTAACATACTGTTAACTGTAATTCACAGTCTTGAAATAGGCACATAACTACTTGCCTTCTAACTACCACCCATGTACAGAGGTTGAGGGAGGCTACAGATAAAGGAGACTGGACCACTGGCAGAAGAATTATACTGACTATTGATTTTAGCTGTTGGGTATTACAGAAGGAAACAGCGGGTTTATCAGGCCAAGATCCCTTGGCACTTTCACTAACTAAATGAGTATTTTCAGGGCTTATCAGGCAAAATGCCTATTACTGATGTTCTCAGCCTCCCCCACAACTAAACAAATAGAAAGGTTGGAGACCATAATGTAGCCACTGGTCTGTGTCTAGCATCCTAGTCCTTATGTGGACCTCTAACTCTTAACAAATTCCAAATTCCTTCATTGCAGCCACCACCAATACAATACTACTCAGGGTTAGGGTTATGGGGTGCGTATGACCTTCACTCCATCTGTTCTATTCTGACTCTGCAATTTGTATGGTGTCTGTTTACAGTGGGCCTAGAATGAGGGATTATGAAAGCACGACAATCCCTGATGGAAGCCTTATACCAGCTTTAATCACGAGGCAAATGATATTCAATAATCTACTAGAGTATTCAAGCACATACCATTCAGGTAGAGGCCTGTGTTGCTCTTATCAGTGAAACTTCAGGAAAGCCCTGTCCTTGGTACTCCTACTGCTAACTATTAGCTAGGATGCGTTGCGAGTGCTTTTGCTATTTGAAAATTAATTCATGCTCAGAGACTATTTGAATGTCTACCCATTTCCCAATATTAATTATAAAGAATGGTACAGACAGAGGATATTTCCTTTGCAGTTACACGGGAAATCCATACACTGATCAATGTGCAATCCTACGGATTGTCTTAATACATGGAAAATATGGGCAATACTGTTTGCACATATGAATGTGCACAAAATTACTGTGACGAAAAATGACCTCAATAAGATGAGAACGTCATTGAAGAAATAAAGCCTGGGTGTAATGATCTACATATTTCATCATATGCAGTAATGAAAGATTTTTTTTGTAGATGGTGTGTGTGAGCAATTAACAGTGTTGAACATCTCCACATACCAAAATAATAAAACCATTTCCTACTGGGATAGTTAATGGTACAAAAAACAATACATCATGGAACACTACGACACATTGGATGTAAATGTCAATTGGATGGTTTTAACCGTATTGATCAATTGTTGCAACATGACCACAGAGAACATCTGAGTGTTAACAGGGGATCAGGAATCAGGAATCAGAAAAACTTAATTGTAATTACCGCAATTTACATTGTGTAATGAAATTAAGGCGCAGAGTTCTAGAGATTTGAAAAATGTAATCCAGTCAATACTTCAAGTCATCACATTGCATTGTAGACAACATATCCACATTTTTTCAGCATTAATGCACTGGCAAGGGATAAGGGCAACAAAGGGTTGAGCACACCAAGGGCACACTGTTGCTGTCCTAGTGTTTAGCACAAGGTTCTCCTGTGCTGTCCCACCTTTAGGCTGGTAGAAAATTTTCCATCCAACTCCAAACAAAGATGCATTTTCCCTTGTATTCAGAGTACAAGACTTTGAATTATTCTGCTGCATTATCTTAAGTAAATCACGTTTTTGTTTGTGCCTACAATGTTTTTCCTGGTGTTGTTTTGCATACACATGGATTGAAAAACATTAGGCATTTTGAGTCCATGCTGCATTCCTGCTTTAGAGTAAAGCACAAAGTTGTACATATGTGTATCTATCAGATACCTATCAGATAATATTTGGAGTTTATACATGCCTATTACTTCTACCTTACCAGTGCAGAAACTCAAAGCTACGGATATAACTTAAGGTTCAGCTTGTCCCGTGATACACTTGGCACCTGAGAGGCAAGCAGTGTTCACCTGCCTGTTGGTGTGCCTATTCATCTCCAAGTGAGCCCTGTAATTTGCTTGGGGCAGAGATAAATCTTATCTCTGAGGCCTGATTAAGTTTTTAATTTACACTACAATCAATACCCCAGGTCTATTGGCAACGTGTCTAAAACTCTATTTACCAAAGGATTCCCTGCTATCAATTGATCAAGGACCTGGCAGCCATAAATTATGGGCATGTGTGCACGAGGAAGACAGTGAGGGAGATAGAAAAAAAGTGAAAGAGTTAAAAGGAGCGTGACTGAGTTCAGGATAGAATGGTCACTTGACACAGCTGCACAGAGGAATCCAACCGCAGATCCAAGTAAACACACCTATGACGGCCTCCTTCTTACACAATGACAACATTGTGGTGGACTGAAAGCATGTCTGTTGACTGCTAACGTTTTATTCACACATAGAGATCCACCACCAGGAAGACACAGGACAGAAAAAGAATATGTTTGACCACTTACTCTCTTACTTTGCAATGGTTCACACCCAGACTGTTGACACTAAATGTCTGGTTGAAATAAAAAACCTCCCACTTCCGGCCCTTTCTGCATGAGCACCATTATCTGTTTACAGTGTCTACTTTCCCAATGGAACTATTAAAAAGGAATCTGCTGGAGCCTCGGTTCCCCACACTGAATTCCTAAATATGGTTCCTACGCTGTGCTGCATGGCATTGTAGTTCAGAAACAGAGGGAGGGATTGTTCAAACAACCATTTACACCACCGTGACATCCAAGAAATGGCTGTTTTTTTCATCTTCTTCAAGTGATTATGATATTTTTGTAGGATTAAAGAGGTGGAGGGATTCGATTTGCAACTCTGAGCAGCTACAAGTGCACCGATTAAATCAATCAAAACTGACCATCTCTAGATTTGTTTGAGAAGACAAAGGAAATAGTACTCTTAAAATCCCAGGCACACATCTGACTCAGATGCAGAGGAAGCAGAGAGGAAGAAAGGAAGGCCACGTTATCACTGTGGAGAAAGTGGCGTCATGGGCATTCTGGCTTGACCCTACTGACTTGCAGATTCCTGAACATGAGCTCATTCTGGACAGCTGACCCTGATATCACAGCAGATGAAGATTATTTTCCCTACTGTTAAAACCTAACCAAGACATGAAGGGATGATTGCACACAATGCCTGTTAATTCCTGTGCAACCATTAAGACGATTTGGAAAAATAATCATGCAAACAAGACCCTCAAAGACCACTTTTGATGGGTCATAAGACAGAGAGGAGACAAGCCAAACTTACAGCGTCAACCAATTCAGTTGTGTTATCATTGGGGTATTTATCTGTAACTTCACTCAATCTTTTATGCTCCTCATTTCACATTTCAACTTGGGGAAAACCATTGACAGCACTCCAAGCTCCTGTGCAGGCCAGCCTGAATAAACGATGGTCTACCTGGTGTTTAAAATTGAAACATGCAATAATGACCAAGAAAAACATTGTTGTAACTTATGTTTGGAGGAGTGTTATGCGCTGCTATGTCATTAGCAGAGGGCCTGTCTAGTAAAATCAGGTATAAACATGTGTTGGAATTACATGTAATTATACCTGAAAACCTCATGGGAGAATGAATCACTCCTGCAGCTGGTTGGTGTGGCAGGAGAGAATGTGGCACCCTGCTATCTTCACCTCTATGAACTTTATGAGGGAACAGGACAAACACAGGTGAGCACACCAACACCATTGGACTCACAGCCTCATGTCAGATGACCGAATGTGCTCGGTTATCTGAAGAGCACTGGATAGATATGTGTAATCAGCCTTATCCCCATGTTTCTCTCTCTCACTCTGCTTCACTGGCTAATGTCTCCTCCTGATTCAATTGAGGCAATTAGGCAGTAATCTATAGTGCTGGGGAGTGATGGAAACATTTCCCACTGTCCTCCTCATGTTTCTCCAAGCTGCTATAATTAGCTAACTTTGTTTCTCATTAAATATCAGAGCAGAATTTACATACCCAATTCAATATGGCTCTGTACAGCCCATTCCTTTCAATGAAACATACTTGGAAAGAGAGAGTACAAAGATCTGTGATAAGTTCTCACTGAAAATGGAATGGTTGAGACTGATGAACACCACACGATTGAGGACTTAATTGTTTACTTTTGAGGAAATATGAATTTCTCCACATGATGCAATGAGATTAGGTTCTAGAGCAAAGCAATTTTGGAGATGCAAACTCAGCCTGGACAGGTCAGTGGAGGCACGAATTGTCAGGTTTCAAAAGGAGGACATCTTCTTATCCGTGGTTTCAATGAGCTGTAGTGAGAACTGAAAGAGTAGACCCACTATGTGGCTCATATTACTGGAAATATGAGCCGAAAATAGGGAATTTATTTTATATGTGTGTAGTTACTTCTCCCTCGGATCAGTTCAATGGTTGGTTTCTGACACAAACCTTTCTACAAACAATGCTCTAAATCTGCATAGTCTGACTTTTTTGCCCTAACTGGTCTCATTGCCCCCCAAGTTGACAACACTTAGTCTTCAAGCTAAGGTGAAATAGACATTTTACTGCTTCATCTCAGTGCCATCAGACGTCTATACAACAGCTAGTGTCGTGCATCTGTAGTTATTTTTTTCTGTTTATATGTAAAGTGGCTTTTATCACATTCTCCCCTAATGTAAAGCCTGCTACTGTTTTGGAATAGGCCAAAACATTATACTTTCCTTAAGGACAGTGTGTGAGTGTTAGTGTGCAGGCTAATGAATGAGATGATTTAATTGTAACTACTGACATTGACACTGCCTCCCATATGAAAGTATGATTGATGTAATTCATCAGTTTAAAAGACTTGTAAAGTAAAGTTGTAAAGTTGTTGGAACTGCTGCTGTGGCTCAACTTAATTAAAAAATAATAATAATATACATTGCACTTGTTTTCATGGTTTGGCCAGGGGTGTGAATTACTCTGCTATGCGACTTGGACATGAACTTAAAATACATTTTCACCTTTTTGTTTTTCTCATACTTACAACTGTGCGAGGGCACTTAAGGCTTGTGTTTCCGTATCCACTACTCCTGCACCACAAAGATTTTCAACATTACAGTAATTCATGGCAATTACAGAAATGTGAGCGCCGCTTCCTGCTCTGCGAAGAGGAGGACACAGCGCGTCATCTACAGTACCTCTATAGATGGCGGAGTTGTTCAGCAGCGACACCAAGGCTGAATAATTGAATGGATTTGTAATTTGGAGTGAGATCGAGCGATATGTACATTTGTTAACTTGTTTTTTAATGCTTTAGTTATCTGAATTAGAGATGTCCGATAATATTGGCCCATCGATATTATCGGCCCGATATTGGCATAAAAATGTAATATCGGTATCAGATTTTTTGGCTTTAAAACCGATAAAATAAAAACCGATAAAAATAAAGCAATGCTTGCGTTACACCAAAATAGTGCCTATGCGCTCCTGAAACGTTTACCGGTGCATATATCGGTATCGACTGATATCGGTATCTGTAAATTGAGAGTTGGACAATATCGGCATATCGGATAACGGCAAAAAAGCCAATATCGGACATGCCTAATCTGAATATTTGTTACTTTACTTTATTATTACATGACAGACACGTACTCAATTTGTTGTCTATAATTCATGTAGCTAAATAGTTACGCTAGTGTGCTGTACACCTATTCAGCCTGACTTTCTCTAATCTATTGTTATTATCATCACTTCAAAATGAATTGTCTGTCCTCCATCACAAGTAGTAATGACTTAACCCCATTCTAATAAGATTCTGGAACATAGCAGAAACCATCAACCTCCTTGCCATGAAAGGCTTAGGATACTGTGGGTCAGTGCAGTAGTACGAGTTTGAAATGTTCTGTAACTGAACTTGTCAGTCAATCTGCTCATATCTCAAACCTTCTTTTTATTTAGTTGAAAATAATTGCAATAATTGTAATCCGTTCCTTATTCGTTTTTTTCCCTGAATAATCCGGTTTCATTTAAATATAACACATAACATAAAAATAATACTTATTGCGGAACATAGCTTTCCTCCGCAACGACTATGTCACATGTACAACAAAACGTGACATAATCTACCTCTGCCTGAGCGTCCACACTACGTTTATCCATGCCTCACCACCATGTAGGTGTTTGTCCTCTTCTTTAAGGTATCAAACCACCCATGACTGGCCTTGAATGATTCTTCCGATGCTGAAGTTCTTCTTCTTGTGCTTCTTATGCTTCTTGTACGTTATGTTGTCATAGATGTTGCGAGCCGTCAGAGAGTGCGTACCCGTGCGTACCAATGCCCTAACCATGCCCAAACTAGCAGTGTCCCCGGGCACCACTCATAACTCTGCTTGTATCCCGAACAAATACATGGACCGGGTGACAGCTCCTATCTAAAAAAAAGTCATATTTTGAGTTGCTCAGATGTCAAGATACGACTGTTCTTTTGTACGTGTCACAAAGCAACATTGTCCAGGGCTCTTGCGATGCACAATAACATCAGCTCTGGTTCCAATTTGCTTGTTCTCTACATATTTTACAACATCATCCACCTTCAAAACTATGGAATACTATGAAATGTCTGCCTCCTCTCATACAGTGCACTGACATTGACCTAGCATTGTTTCCCTGAACTATACACCATAGTATTGGAATTCATACAAGAGTGTACAAGTGTGTAGTATGTAGGAGCACATGAGGTTTCAGATGGGCAGGAACAGAGACCTGTCCTAGGAGACAGTTGTTTCTCACCCCTAACCATTCATCAGCCCCTGTTTGAGCCCGTCAGCAATGTCTATGGCCTGACCACCAGAGGGTTAACTGCGGCAGCCAGTCATAGGCGTGAAGTGAAACAATGAAATAATGGCAGAGGCTCAAAGGAGGGTAAAGAGTGGGGGCTGTGGCTTCGCTGTGGCTTCTGCAGATGTTACTGGGCTGCAACAGGTCACACAATCACACAAATTAGCATTCCTGATAGAACAAGCCAGGATTACTGAGCAGAATGCCTCTCTTAACCCTGTCAGAATAACAACACAAAGGAGAAATGGAGCAGAGGAAAAGAAATGCCAGATATGTGGCAAGGGAAGAGGATGACAGGGTAAGAGAGAGAGAAGCTTCTGGGCGGGGAATAGCCAAGCTTGGAGATACACACGCCAAAACAGCAAAGATGTGGGGTGAAAGCTCAACGAAAAGCAAGACGGACAAATTTATTTAGGGCAAAATGCAAAAAATAGTTTGTTGTAGACAAACAGAAATCACACATGTGATTGTTTCATGGCTTTGTAGAAGTGTGAAAGTGATAAACGTGCAAATCTAAGATTTACATTTTATTAGAGGGAATAGGTATGCAGACACAAAACCTTTTCTTCTTCATTGTGTATCTGACTACGAAAGCGAGGGTGAGTTTGAGACAGAACAGAGTCAAAAGCTTTTCAGAGTGACTATACCGTCATTTCCTTTTTTTCCAGAGACAGAGGTCTGAAGAAGACTCATATTTCTGGCTGCTGTCAGCCTGTGTAGGGAGGCAAAGATGGTGAGGGGCAGCTGTTTTCTATTAGCTATCACAGCTAGTGATAGCTATCCCTAACACAGTGTTTTGAGTCATCTTAGACGCTTTCGCCAGCCTCTGTGTCTCTGTGTGGATGTCAGAGGGAGCATAACAAGCTGGAGAGTAATTTGTGTCATTTAGGGACACAAAAGGTGATAAACCAATTAAGTGGCGCAATGGAGGATGGAGTGCACTGCTTAGGCTCTCTGCCTCTTTTTGTTTTACCACTACACAAATAATGTCATTGGAATGCAGCCGAGCCAGTTTTGAGGTGGTTGTGGATTCAGCAGAGATTTCAACTGCAAAACTATGTAAGCATTTCCTTTCACACCTCAAAACGATAGAATAAGATCAACTCACCTCTGCACACATCGAGCGGATATGTGTGTTTTATTTGAAGACATCCTTTAACCCTAAAATGCACATCTGAGATCAAAAATTACCCCAGGGATTGCTATTCTTCATAATCTTTATATAGAAAAATTGTAATATATTCATATTCCAGCCACTCATCCTTTAATATGTTTGTGACGTGAGGCAATATTTTTCTTAATTTAAGTTTTCAATCATTTTTTGGAAATTCCCAATAATTTCAGAATTCCAATTGGGGTCAAAAATGACCCCACTCGTGGTGTGTAAGTATTGGTAGGTTACGCATGCAAGGGATAAGAATATAGCCTCCCAATAATCTAACACACAAATATGTTGTGAATGTCAACCTATAAAGGGTGCAATAATTTCTTAGCTATGAAAGCAGACCCACCACTACATCAAACAACAAAATGTATAGATGTTGACAATGACTTAACAAAGTTTAAAGTGTTCAAATTTATTCAAACTGTCATTCTGCAAATTACTGTTTCTGTATTCTTGTCAATGTCTATCAGTAACCCCTCAAGTTAAAACTTGTTTCTGACTAGTCATAAATTTGCATTACATTAGAGGTTGACCTAAATGCATTTTCAACTTCCAAAGTAATTTACTGAGCATTTGTAGTGAGGCCCACAACACAACACACTACTGAATTGCTGGTGGCTAGATGAAGAGTGAAGAAAGGATGGGTGCAAAAGGAGGAAGCAGAGGAGCACAGGAGGAAGTAAACATGGCCGAATGTTGCCTCTTTAATGTACTACATCAGCTCCAGAACTACACTGGGAGGAGCCAGAGTGCAGGCACACTTAAGAGGAGTGTCAATGAGGGCGTAATAAGGAAAGCCAATGGGTAAACAAGCAGGGGAAGTCCAAGCCTGGTGAGCTAGAAACTCCCCTCTTCCCAGTGCCTAGCCCACACAAAGGCCTCAATGTAATTAGCCACCCCAGTAGGTTGTTTAGTATTTGCATATAAATGCCCTCACAGATAAACACGAAAAACGTTGACACAAGCCATGCCCAAAACAGATGTTTGCCACACCTCTAACCCGCCAAGAGGTCTCAGGGGTCCACTTATGTTAACAGTACCGCCCACATCCACAGGTTTTGAGAATATGCCCATCCATTGCCCACTACAGGCAACCTGGCATCCTTAACAGCATATGGGTACAGCACAGCTACCACTTGGTTCTTGCGTGAGATGGGTTGGAAAACGGTCTGCCCAGTCTTTCTACTTAAGGCCCACACAGCCCACATCACGTGGGAGTGTATTTTCCTAACTACAAAACTGACAACAGCTTGTGTGCATGGGGGAACATGAGTGTATTTGCGCACATGTGCGCACACACACGGACATGGACACACACAGGGACAAAAGCAGACACCATAATTCCACTAAAACCCAAGTTCTGAACAGGGTGAAAAATGTTACATCTCCATTCAGGTCAGACGACGTATGCTAGCATTCTTGTTTTATGCTCAAAATGAGAGGGATAGGGAGAGGGCAGGTTGGTTCTTGTAAAAAACACAAAGCTGATGGAAAAACATTTCCGCATATTATTCTTTCAACAATGAGCTAACTATGATTTCCTCACTACCCTCTCACTCTACTTCATGAATTGGTTTATCAAAATCCATTTAATGGGACACTGATACCACTTCTGCACTAACTATTCCGTCTGTGCTGTCACTAGGACAACAATCATTCAAGAAAACAGAAAAAAATATGTAGAAAGGAAGGAAGTGATGAGGGTGGTGTCTGTATCCCTAAGCTCCCCTCCCAACCCTGACCACCCAACCACCACCCCCTCTCTACCGTTCTGTCTCTCTTTCACCATCCTGCCAACCACATTCTATCAAAAGGCTCATCTCTACAATGGTCTAGCTCAGGGGCCGGGAACCCAAAATGTTGAAGGAGCCGTATTGCACCCCAAAAAAATAAAAAATCTGTCTGGAGCCGCAAAAAATTAAAAGCCTCATTTGTACCTTATGATGAACACATTCTACACCTTTTTATCGCATTTGAAAACATAAATTATGTTTGTATCCTGTTTCTCCTTAAACAGAAACCACATTAAAACAAAAAGTTTTTCCCCCCAACTTTTTTCATTTTCATAAATTTTGAAAAAGGCTCCAGGGAGCCACTGGTATGGCTCTAAAGAGTTTGCCGACCCCTGGTCGAGCTCCTCTAGTAGCTATGACTCAAGTCATTTTGAGGCACACACCTTAATTTCAAATGTGCATGATCCTGTTTTAACCCCATAGCAATATCCAAACATGTACATCGCATTTTTCATTTCATTTGTCTGTGCCTCACTCATGGCAATGAAAGAGAGCCGTGGCAGGTTCAGTTCTCACCTGACAGAGAGCCAAGGTCTAACCCAACAAGAGGAAACACCTGGTTGCAGTGAAATGGGGCCAGGACTTATTTTATCACCACCCTCCAAATACCACAGAAATACTGTACACATGGTAGGGCTGGGCGATTTGGCCTAAAAAAAAAAATCTCGAATTCGATTTTCGATTTTTTTTTTTTAATGCACTTAAAAATAACTGTAGACATCTGATATATTGTCAAAGTGCTACTTTATTGCTGTGGTTGTCCTCAGAGTAAAAATGCATATAAACAATCCAAAATTAGAAGTAAATGAGGCTCTGTCATTGAGCACTTTCAAGCTTTTACCCAGGTTTAAGTTTTCAAGATTGCAACAGCAACTTCACAATACCTTAAATGATCTGATTAGGAACAGATAACTAAACAAAGACTACTGTTTAAAGAAATCTTAGCATAGTGCAAATAAAACATTAAACGTGTTGCTTAGATGCCTGTGGTAGACATAACCTACTCAAAAGGTAAACAAATGTAAACAAACTTTTATCTTTAACAAACAAAATATGTGCTTATTATATCTCTGACACCTCCTCCAGCTCAGCGCAGATCTTTTGCCGAGTGGCAGTGTACAGGTGAGGCAGCGCTAC
>OMPJ01008716.1:0-10816 GCA_900312935.1 Carapus acus | reverse complement strand
ACAGACGCATGGACCTCGCAAAACTGTTCTGAAGAGTGCAGGAAAGGCTCGACTGATTGGTTCGCCGTGCGACGTCACCTCCACATGGTCACAAGCGCACGAATCAGGAAAGAGTTTCTTAATAACAATGAAAACGCCTTCCCTTTACTACTCCAATCACGTACAGGTCTCTAATGAATATTAAGTAGCCACATATGACAGGCACAGAACAGGCGCAGCACGTCTCTAGGTCTGTGATTGCTGCATATAAAAACAAATAAACGGACTGTATTCGTTCGGTACAACACTGTACCGTTCCGAAGGTCGAGAGACCTGTACGTGGAAGAAAATGGTTTTGCATTTTGTTCCCATACTGTACCGAAAATGTACCGAACCGTGTACCGAGTACGTACCGAACCGTGATACTGAACGGTTGCAGAACCGAACGTACCGAAGACGTACCGTTACACCCCTAGCCGATACCGATATGTGCGCCGGTAAACGCCTCAGGAGCGCATAGGCACTATTTCGGTGTATCGCAAGCATTATTTTATTTTTATCGGTTTTTATTTCATCGGTTTTAAAGCTAAAAAATCTGATACCGATATTACATTTTTATGCTAATAATTTTATGCTAATAATTTTTATGCTAATAATAACATTTTTATGCTAAGATTATGCTAATATTTATGATAACATCTCTAGATTTGCCCATACATTCTCCAAGCCAGTATTCAAAATGCATTCAAAGAAATTGCAGTGAGTAATACGGATGGTAGAAGTAGTAGTAGTTCTTGTAGTAGTGTTGTAGTTGTAATGTTGTTGCTGTTGCCATCGTATTCAAGGTATTGGTAGTTGTACCACTTGCAGCAAGAGTGGTAGGCCTGGCAATATAACTGGAAAAAAGCCAGAGCAGTGGTCTATTAGTAGCAATACTAATACTGGGTGGTACCGTAATAATCCTGTCAAGTGTTGATGGAGATGTGTGAGTATTTTGACTTTTTGACACCATAAAATGAAGGACACCAAATGTTAATTGATGTTTCCATTCCTTCGCTGAAATCTCAGCCCACTGGACTGTTGCAAATCCATTATCCAACCATCTACTGTTGCTGGGCAGAACAAAGGGGGGCAAGTCGTCTCAAAAGACCTTGCTTGACACACTCAATCATTTACTTCTGGGAGAGCTGCCGCCTTCCAGCCCACTGAATCTCCATTGAGGGCTAACCCTTGTTTGAACCTTTAGAGGGTGTCTGTTCTCACCACCTCTCAACCTCCACCACCTCCGCCCCCATATTCTCCCACCCCACATCCTTTTCCACACACCTGACTATGTGTAGACCTCTGTCAGACATGACAAATAAAGCTCACTGTATTCGAACCCACACGCTGTAGGGGGGGGGAGCCAAACGCGCGTCTTAGTTTATGATTGCTCTCAAATCCCCGTGCGTGACCTGGAGCCATGCTGGAAAATGTGCATTTTCCCGCAACTGAACTGATGCTCATTCATGTAAATAATTGATTTACGCATTCAATCCTGAACGTCTGCGAACACCAACAGCTGTCACGCCATCCATGCTTTGTGCCAAACTACGCCCCAGTCGTCATTTGTAAGCAGGATGCAATGAAGACCAGCCACAGCTGTTGTGTCTGTGGATGGAGGTGCACATATTAGCATGTTGTAATTAAATACATTTCAAATAGATTTTAATGTCATTGAAAAGTGCACATCACAGTGCACAGTGACACATGATTATTTATTCATTATACTTGTGACAGAGTTTGGATTGAATCCTACTTTGTACTTCCCTTCAGGACATCACAGTGCACAATGTGCGCATTCAAGTGCAGCAATATTGGTCTCGGAGACAGTTAATTCGAATTAAGTGAGAATAATGACGTATAGCCTCATACTGTATATTACATGCAGTATTTCGAAAGGCTTAATGAAAACTAATGCACTGTTTCCGATACAGTCGAGAGGCAGTTCAAGGACTGGTTCCCCTTCCTCAAACAGCCAGTTTAGAGAGGAACCGCCAGTATCTGGAAATTGAGAGAGGAGTATGATGAGCCTACCACTAATCAGAGCCTGGAGTGGTTTTTCACTGTATTTTCCAAACACCTTCCCGAAGATGCATATCAAAATTCTGACCACATGAGAAAAGAGTAAAGGTCCCTCTATATTCAAAGTCTTGATGCTATTCCTCCACGAAGACGACAGACTGTTGTTGTGACTGAGCAGGAGTTGGGAGACAGTGCATGTCCAACTGGATGAGCGTGCACTTTCTGAAAGGTCAAGAACCCTTGTCCCTTGCAAGGGTGCGTGTGGTACACAATGCAACCCAACAAACAACGTTGACGGACGATTGAGTCGGCTGCTCCGTGGTCCTCTTCTATCAACCTTGACTAAGTGCATTCCTCGAAAGAACTTTCCCTGTTTGTCCCCCTGGCTCTCCTATTTCTACTGAAGAAACGACATAAACAAGATGTCCCGGCTTAGTCTGTCCAGTTCCACTGTATGTGTATGCTTAGCAGCATGAGTTAGCTTTAAGCAAAGTATCTGACTGGGGTTTCAGTGTGAAATCAAGCTAGCGACTTGGCATGTTGTGCAAAGAAGCAAGGCTATGTTTTTTGGCATACAACGGTAGTTTATACAGTGGCTGTTAAGATAAAAAACAGCATATCACGTTATACCTATCAGACCTTTTGTTAGACAAATTTATGTAGGGCTATTACCAAATATACTTAGTCGCTATTTGAAACGTTGTGTGGGTCACAGGTTTGGGCAAACGCAGTGCACTACATACACTAAGAACACACCGCCGATGCAAGAGCCAGATAAGAGGGATAAGTGAATGTTCACTGTTGTGGTCCATTTGCTGTAACTCAGTGAACTCTGGAGATATGGACCCTTTTGTCCTCGTGTGTAAACATTGGCTACAGACCATTACATCTTGGCACTCAATGGGAACTGTTAGAGTCGAGATGTGTGTGCGTGTCGTCCACGATAGAATATCACATACATCGGTGATACACAGGCCTCAGTCTGGGTGCAAGAACCCCTTTGAGGGAAATGCATTTTTGATAGTTTCCTGTTTTTTCCTCTTCACCACACTAACACTTCACTGTTTTTTGCTCTATGAGGGGTGGTTAGCTAAGCCTTTCGCCACACTCTTTTCTTCCCCATTTTCAAACCGAACACTGTGGAGGAACAAAGTGAATGGCATGCAGACATTGCGTTTGCATCCCCACCAGCCTTTCCACTCTGCCATGTTTCACGTGCTTCGTCTGTTTCAACTGACGTCCCACCAGTTACCATGGCAACACAGTAACACCTCCTAAAGACTACAGATGGGCTGTGGGGGTGTGTTGCAAAGAGGGGTTTTTTTGTATCGTACATTATATACTGTACACATTTCAATGCTCATGTTTGCTTAGATATGTGAACCTCTTGACTGCCAGCCTAGAGCTAAATGGTTTATAAATCTCCTCTTTCCTCTTTTTGGTCATTAGTCTTATTAATTTCTGACAGTAGTGGCTTCTTCCAGACACTCTTGAAGCATTTTTTGATGATGATTGTTTATAGCTGCTCTGATGAGGCAAAGAGCAGCAAACTCGCTAAACATTGGACAAACTTGTCAGTGTTCAAAGTAAGTATAATATAAAGCTCACAAAACACAGCCTGAACATTTTGAATTTTAAGTAATCAGAACAGTGTAATGTTTTTTTTTGTCAACATACATAGGCAATAGCTAGCACACACAGACACGCACACAAAAAACGCCCTCACTCAGACACGCGTGCATGCGCGCACACACACACGCGTGTGTGTGCCAGCCGACGTGTAACAATACATGGGTTGGGTAGAATGAGCCCTTCCACACTTATTGTTTTATAAGTCACCATTGGCCTTTTATTGCGTGTTTTTGTGCGGGATCAGTGGAAAATTTCGCCCCAGCTCGAGATTGGTATATCCTGAAAAACATGTTTATTTTTTGTGCAGTCTGCGCATATCTGTCTGCCTCCCTCTGTTTGGGTCTGGCTCTACCTCCTGTAGAGATGATTGACAAATGTGCTGCCTAAAGTTTGTCTAACTAAAAATGGTTGATGCTGTACGTTCTCATCGCTGGTGATCACCAAAATTATGTTTTTTTTCCCCTGGCGACATTTATGTATGAGTACCTATTCATTCAACCAACTGATCTGAAAAATTGAAATCAGCGCCTGTTTAATTAATCAACCACTTGCTGTGATGTCTGTTAGTCACTTTGCCTGTTTTCCCTGCAAACGAAAAGGATTGCAAGTCCTCGAATATTTGACAAGGAGGAAGCTGAAGAAGGAGGGAGTAATTGCACCGGCAAAGAAGTTGAAGTTCTTGAGATACGAGAGAAGATCGTGTTAACGGCGGAGAAGCGCGATTTCTAAGCGAACGACACTTGTGTGACCGCGAGGTGTCTGCGCTGTGATCCGATCTCCGTCTGTGCTGTCCACATGGTGTTTTGGCGTGTGCGCGTGCGCGCGTGTGTGTGTGGCATCTCCAAGCTAAGCAAAGAACACATGTAGTGCGTTTGTGTGAGTGCAGTCTCAGTGTGGTGAGGAGTTGGAAGACCTCCTGTGGGCTTAGATTGCAAGAGGCTGGCACACATCACCATGTCCATATAAGGACTATCATACATCTTTTGTCCTGCCAGAGCATTCGTCCATCCAGTCTCCCAAATATACTCTCGCATGACATAGCCATGCAGATTTCACAGAGGAGACAAGAGATACGACAAAGAGGGGTGATGGCTATATTCTGTGACAGATGGGAGCCAATTAAGAGTGCGTCTGTCTGCGTGCGTGTGCGTTCCTGTTGTGTCTCCCAAAATTTTTCTGACTGACATCACTGCCGAAAGAGAAGAGGCTTGAGGCAGCCCCAGCGTCAGAATTGTTTGGGAACAAAACGCTGATTACACACTTATTTGCGTGCGTGTTCAACATATTGTTTTTAGGCAAATCAAGTTCTCATTGTGTGTACAATGCAGCTCCGTAGTCAGCGGAAGCTGTGGAGGGAAAAGAGTAATCAAACTCTCTGCTTTTATTCCAGTACATGCTACAAATTTTATTTTTGATGTTTGCATTGTCTTTGTTTCGATTGGTGTCCGTATGCCCACAATTCTTAATCGATAAAGTACTTGTGCCCACATCCTCGCATTATGCAGTTATTGTAATTAATCAGACATATTCCTAGAGGAACAAAATGAAAGATTGTGCCCAAATCAAACAGAATATTACAGACAAAAGTCCCACATGCCTCCCCTCAGAGTCATTTTTATCTTTAGCGCTTTGGAATGTTAAATGTGCCACTTCCAGCCGACAGCAGTACTGTTATGCCCTCACAGTGAAATCCCCTCAAATATTCTGACAGAAAGTGACAGTGACATATTTTTTTTTTATTTATTTCCTCGTCTCAGCAGCTCCAGAGGAAATTGCGCCACGTTCCAGTAACCATTAGCATCTACCGGGTGTCACAGGATATTTAATACATCGCTAAACGTGCAGCAAAACAAGAGCCCCAGAGCAGTGTCGAATTCCATGCTGAATTATTCAAAGGTGTGTTTTGCAATGGATGTGTTTTTTTGGGTGGGGGTGGGCAAGTGTGTTTTAGTTCTCTTTGCGCTTGTTTGTTTGTGTGGGTAGAAATCAGGAAGCTGAGCAAAGTCAAAAGTTAATACTGTATCAGTTTGACTGTGGTGTGTGCAAGCGGATATGCTCTCACACACTTGCGCAAAGTCACACTCACGCTCGCACAAATAACGGCTGTTTTTATCACATCTGTTGTCTCAACTGATCTTTGAGTTTTTTGCGCTTTTTGAGTTTTTTGTGCAGCACTCAGCTTGATTCTGTTCTTTCTTTCTTTTTTGGTCACTTTCCAGGGAATAAAAGAAAGCGGATGATCTAGACAGCAGCAAGAAGTCCTCCATCAGAGAAGGTACAGGTCAGGCCTGCTTTGCATACACGCACGCACACACACACTCCCTCTGACTCAGTGTCTCGCTCTCCTTGTCGCTCTCCATCTCTCTCTCTCTGTGTCCTTCTCTCACACAGAAAGGTACTGTTACCCTGATCCCTTATTCTCTTCCCCTCCTCTCTCTTTCTCTTTCTTTCTCTCCTCAAAGATCTCTACACACACTCTCTCTGTTTCTTCCATTCTCTTATCTCCCTTGTCTCTACCTCTGTCCCACAGAGGAGGTAAACACACAGTCTCCTCTCCATGTACTCCTCTGTCTCTATCAAAAGGCACATTACTTGCCGTCTCTGCGTTCTCTTGGTTTTTCTCTCTCCCACTCTTTTTCTCTCTCTCTTTTCTGGAACTGTGCGCGGTCATGGCTGTGCGCACGGTCATGGCTGCGTAAGAATACATGCTAAGCTCCACCAGGGCCCAGCATCAAGGCTGCAGGCGGAGATGATTACAGCACAGATTAGCTTGCACTTGTTGGAGGGGAAAGGCTTTTCCCCTCAAAGGCTGCAGAATTGTTCCTTCCCAGGGGCTGTGCAAGGGGCAAACCACTCGTTTTATCAAGTTGGCATTCAAATGGCATCCAGGGCATCGAGATAAAGATCAACATTGTCATTCTTCACATTTGCCTGACTCGGAAAAGAATCGGGGTGTGTCAAGTAATGGTCAATTTCATTCATTTTCATTTTACTGGCTTGAAAGATGTGTTTATAAAGTGTTAACATGTGACCCAAAAATATCAAGATGAAAACAAGAGACACCACGAGATCTAATTGCTGGACTTTTAATCATCTGTGTGTCATTGGTCTCATCGTCATTTAAGTCAGTGGTCCCCAACCCCCGGGCCGCGGATCCGGTACCGGTCCGCAGGGACATATACAAAATTGAAGCTATTCTGAACGATATTTTATTTTGGAAGGTGACCGGATCCTCTCCGTCACATCTGTCCACGGCTCGCTGTTGACGCGTGTTGAGATGCTTGCCTCGGTCACATTTTACTTCATGTCTGCCTCTAGTCCCGCACCTTCGTACAGAACCAGCTAGCTGCTAGCTTGCCAAGCTAGTGCGTAGAGCGTTCAAGCCGCCTGGGTAAATACACACACACATTAAAACAGCGACGGAGGTTTTCTTTAGCCTGCGAGCCGGCGCTTTGTTTACCTCCGAACTCTCCTCAACCGTATGGGCAATAACAAAGATCCTTTTCCGTGAGAACATGCGCCTTGGACGGCTAATTCTTCCATGTTGCACCGCTTTTCAGCGGGAGAATCACACACACCTTGCGCCGTTACCGGGGGAACAACGGCGACAGCGACCGCCTACGTCATTTCCGCTAAAACACTCGGCCGGTTCGTGAGAATATCTTCTAATATGGAACCGGGCCGTGGCGCAATGAAGGTCGGTGACCACTGATTTAAGTGATACTGAGTGGTGTATAAATCAGCACGGAGGAGGTAGTCCAAACTTTAATGTTTATGCATATGTCCACAAGTACTGTGTCAATCTTTGTGATTCATCCCACGTATGGGTTTTGTTAAGTTATCCCTAAAGTGAATATTGATTAAGTAGTCTCGCCTAGAATTCCATGATAAGTCTCGTTTGGCCTAGTTTCTCAGGGCGTTCAATTGCACGCTCGCTCTCTTCCGCTCCTTCTCCCTTTTTTGTCCCAGCACAGCTCATTTCAAACCTTAACATAGCAGGAAAAGTTGGCCCCCCCATCCCTCCTCCCATCCCCTCTCTCGTTTTTCGGAGGGTAAATGCAGACCTTGGTTAAGTACTAAGTATAAAGAGCTGTGAGATTACAGCAAGGTTTCACACACATTTTTTGGAAGCCAAACTGGTCTTTTGAACAGGGAGACATGAAAGCATACTGAGTTCGCAGGGTGAGTCTCTACTCGCAATGCCAAATATGTGTGATGGGTAGCAGCGTTGTGATCTAGAATATGATTCAAAATTTGATTCCGAAAAATACCTCATTAATCCCAGAGGGGAACTCACAGGACACGAATCACTGTCGGGCATGGCAAGTTAAGTTGGAATGGTATGATTCTCTTGTCTCTGTAAAATTTATTACTGTAACTCAACTGTAGTGAAACTGGGGAAAAAGATTTAAAAAAAAAACACCCTCCACACTCTCTGTAGAGATGGCATCAATGCATTTTTGCTAAGAAGGAACTGAGCAGTCAGAGTGAATTCCCTGCATAGTTGTTCCTTCCTCATCTGTGATTTGGACCTGGGGGTACGTTTGTTGTGGAATGATTAAAAAATTAATGCAAGGAAATCGAGTCAAGTGGGACGTGTCATTATTTGTTAATGCTTACTTGTAG
The DNA here is from genome assembly GCA_900312935.1 of Carapus acus. Lineage (NCBI taxonomy): Eukaryota > Metazoa > Chordata > Actinopteri > Ophidiiformes > Carapidae > Carapus > Carapus acus. The sequence continues at coordinate 2,515 of OMPJ01008716.1, read as the reverse complement.
TACTTGAAAGTCTCATCTGCCAAATGTACTTTTGAGATGTAGAGAACAGAATGCGCATCACAAATCCAACGTTGAGCATGGCGCGAGTGATATTCTGGATCGTGAAAGGCATCTACCAGTTGCTCGGGAAGGGGAACGAAGGGAGTGGTTGGTCCTCCTCTGCTATACCATGAAAAAAAAACAAATAGAGGTCTTGTTTCAGATTTTTCTACTCGCTTTGGAGATACCAGAACGCTAAGCCCCCTCTGATCCACCCACCACCACCGTTACCAAAAATCTGCCCAAGAGTTATATATTTTTGTCGCTTAAAAATGACAGCAAACGGGACAGCGATATTTTCAGCCGTTCTAATGCACTGCTCGTGAAATGTCATCACGAACGGACTTGTTTGAAGTGGAAGCCTGCCTGCCTGTTGTTTTTCCACCTTGGCGCCAATGAGCGAGGCAGGAAACACTAGAAAGGCCTTCAGGTTTGTCTACTTTGCTGGGAAAATATCTACCAGTGACGTCTGAGCAGCAGGGTTAGCAATTTTTGGAATTGCTATAACGCATTGTCATTTACACAAATTTTCTGCGCTGTTTTTACCCCAGGCCGAAAAAAGATTCAGCTTTTCATCTGTGTGAGCACATCCAGGTCTGGCGTATCCTCCGGTCCTGACCTGGTCTGCTACTACTGCAAAGTGTGTTTGTTTTCGCTGCAGTCACGGTGGAGTTAACTTAAGTCGTGTGGTGTGTTCCCGGGGCGATTGGGGAGCTGTTAAGTAACGCAGCCGTGTTTGCGTATTTTTCTTGTTTTTATAGCTGCAGGTTACGGTTTAGCCTTGGAGGATCGTAGTTGGTGGCACATGTACCAACAAGCATTACCGTCCGCGCATGCTGCCAAAGAGTGTGACAACACTGCCCTCTTGTGGTCAAACCTCGCACGCCAGTCAAGGCTCACTCACCTCGGGGATTGATATCAAGATGGTGTATGTACATCTTGTACTGGAGGGCCACGCTTCGCTTTCTCAGTATGTCACATCGCTCGTCAAGATGAGCGATGACGGCGTAAACCAGGCGACAGGTCCGCCGCAGGCTCTGCGAGAGCGAGATGCAGTGTGATCGTCATGTGCGCACAACGGCAACAGTGTCTCTTTTGTTGACGCCGCGAGCTATGACTAAAGTTTCGGGGAGTTGGGGTGGGCGTGGGGCTGTGGGCGTGCGCAAAAGAAAGACCCAATGTATCTTTTCCACACCCCATGGACGCACGCATTAAGATGTTAATCGCTAGTTAAGGATTCCATCCAGTCAACAGGGAATAGGCAGTTTCACGCCCCAGTCGGCGAGTTCATCCGTGTTTTTCAGTGTTTTCACATACAAACCAAATAAAAAGCCCTTTTTCACGATTAAAAACAAGCCTTCAACCGCCAACACCATGTCTTGCCACAGCTGGATAACCTCGCAGCTCTTTTCCTACCGCGTTAACTGCGATTCCTCGCCGAGCAAAGAGCACGGCCTGCAATTATTACCGAGGCCCATGACCACTCCTGACCCTCCACAGGAGATGAGCGAGACTCCTTCCTGGAAATTGTTACCTCAACATCGCCCTTTTGCCTCCAATGAAGTCTTTTAAAAGTGGAACTGCTAGTTAGCCCCCCCATTAAGCCATATTTAACATAGCTCGAGACGTTGGTTAAATGTTCACTCTTTTCACAGATGAGGACGGAAACACGCACTCTCACGCTCTCTGAGCTAATTCCCAACATTTAGATAGTCGAATTTTTCAGCACAAACCTTCACACACACTTAACGCATGTAAAGAAACTATATATTGTATACAAATGAACAAGAATAACCTTAATCTGCGAGCAATGCTAAGCATTTTGTGGATGCTCAACAACTTGAGGCAAAAGAGAATATTATTTTAATCGACCGGTGGTTCTAAAATTTCACTGTTATGTCAATATGTATGCATATGTGCCTTAACCGCTGTATTCTGACCATCAGGTTTGCTGGCATGGGTAACCTGCTAAAAGTCCTAACAAGGGAAATAGAGAACTATCCACACTTTTTCCTGGACTTTGAAAGTAAGTTTGGCTGAGATGGGAGAGGAAAGAGAGGAGAGGGCTTTAAAAGGAGGGTTGGGACGGGATGGGGGGGTTTTACGTTTGTGTGAGGGATGAACTCTGCCGTGTCTTCTTCTTCCCACCAGCAGGCCGAAGCTGCCGAGGATCCCGCTCACGCTCTTTCCCTCCTCTTTCCTCCGTCCGCGCTCTTCCGCCTCACCTCTCCACGGTCTGCTCTCTCTCCGGCGACTCTCCCGCCGCTCGTTTCCGATAACTCAGTTGGATGACTTTTTTTTAACATCACGCACTCTCCTCTTTTCCTGTTTTCTCTTCCCCTTTTTTTGTCTTGCAGAAACCAAATGGGGAATCTGTTAAAAGTGCTCACTTGCACAGAGCTTGAACAGGGGCCAAACTTTTTCCTTGACTTTGAAAGTGAGCACAGCTTGTGTCTGTCCTTCTGCTAGGCCACTC